>JAULKO010014545.1:0-11682 GCA_032356045.1 Mediaster aequalis | reverse complement strand
TGGTCAGTCCCCCCCACCCCCACCCCCACCCCCACCCCCATCCCTTCAAATAGGGTTGTAAAATAAAATAAAACTCGGGGTAACCATTTGTGACAAATTTTCAGGGCGGAAAAAAATTCGTGGTCTTCTGTGGGGTAAAATGCTCGAGGCTGGAACATTTTGGAAGTAACTTTACTAGATGTTTTGAGCTGCAGACCATCATTTACAGATAGCGCCCTCTTTCGAAATATGAATAAATTAGTTTGCCAAAAGAGGGCGCGAGTGAGTGAAACATTTGCAAGTTCGAACAAGTTCCCTCCGCCACCGTGTCCACCGACTAAGTAAACATAAGGCTTCGACCACGTGAAACCTCCATTGGTAAATAAAACGAATTTAACCTGAATAACTTGTGCAGTTCTTTCCTAGTTTAACTCTAGCCGCAGAGTTGAAGATTGATGCTGCTTCCTATTGACGAAACATCGGGTAAGTAGGCCTAAGCCTAGTGTGACCCAACACTACAGACGCTCTCTTTTACTGACTTTGACACTGTTTGAGAAATTGAGAATTAATTTATGCAGGGTCAAATCGGGTCACGACTGGGAAAACACATTTGAACGTGAGCACAGAAACGACAACACAGGCCGATTGGGCCCTCGGATTTTTAACGTAAAATTTCACATTTCATCAGGATTGTAAGTAAACCTTAGGACCTCAGTCTTAATCATCGATCTATACTTCTTGTATCTCATGGAATGTTGGTAAAACCATGGAGGTAGGAAACATGGAGTTAGCTCGAACCCTCACGGCCTAATTGGTCAATTAGCGATCTTATCTTGCCTGCACAAAACCAACGGGGCCACCCGCTGTGCGCTAGCGATTTACGACCTTGATAACGCTCTTTGTGCACAGACTCCCATGCCGCGGTACAGCGCTGATTCCCAGCCGCAAGCTTCGAGAAGTCCGCACTGGAGTTAACAGCTGTCCGTCGAACAAACGACCACAACGGCAAACTCGCATGCGCAGTAGTGGTTTCAGCCCCTTGTTGCCTGCGCCATCTTTTCCGTTGAATTCAGCCCGATTTCCTGAGAAGATTGATGTTTTGATCGTCATATTCGGACATTCCTAAGCCAGGTTAGAACTAAAATCATATTTTTATGAACGATGAAATCTTGGGGAATATCTGGATAACTTTTTGTGACATTTTAGCTCGTTTCGGTGACCTCCCGATCATAAAAGTTACAGAAATCAGAAGATGACTTATTCTTAAAATCTATAATGCATGTCGAATAGGCGTCCAGTTGTGTCCAACAACGAAAAAATGTTTCAAAAATTCGGCAATTTTTGTTTACATAAGAAAAAAAATTAGAGACGAGAGCGATCCCTTGTTGTATTACTAACTATGAGCCTTATTTTATCAGCATTTTCAGCAGAATTTTACCATTGAATTATCTGTATATAGGCATAGGCCCATGGCGCCTAGTACTTTTTTGTAGTAGGCCTATTTAGTAGGCCTAGTAGGCTATTAGATTTATTTTTCAAAAACAATTTTGAGTAACAATAAAGTGGGTTTTTTTGAGATTTTTGAGATTTCCTTCATTTTTTGTGTAAAATAATTTATACTTCAAATAGAAAACATTAAATTATGTGGAGAGTCGATGTACATTTTTATTGTTGCTAATGGAGCTTTCTAGACTTGGGCATATGGTTGCATTATTGCCTGGATGCAAAAAGGGGATACATCAGAGTTAAGTTAAGAACAATTTTTTCCTTACTGTTTAATTTTTTTGTATGTTTCTGAATACAGATACATGTACGAGCATGGAGTGACAGCAAGATTATCAAGACCAGTGTGATACTACTTGCTGACGTATTGGTTACGGGTTACATTCTAGCTTCTTTTATTTCGTTTAGTGGGCGTCAGTGGTTCATTGTTTTCTACCTCCATGGTTCATTGAATAGTGTCGACCATCATGAGTGCTCATTCTGAGTGTTTGCAAGGTTTATGTCGATTATGTGGTAGCGAAGGTGCCCAAGTAGAGGAGCGACAGCCTATCGAGAAGCAGTCTGTATCAAGGCAAATTGCAGTGGCTTTTGGGCTCAATGTTGCCAATGATGTCAACGGAGTGCATCCTCCATTTGTCTGCAGGCTCTGCAAGCTGAAGTTAGGCCGATGGTGGTCCAAATATAGTGGCCGAAATATGAAAAAGGCCACTTGTAGTATAGAGCTGGTCACGTTTGATAAGTCGGAGTGCGACATGTGCAGAGAACGTGTTCCTCAATCGATCAGTGAGGTTCTCGGTTCTTTCCAACATATTGCAGAAGAGTTTTCACTGACAACGTGGTTCTCGGCAGACAAGTTGCAGATAGTAAAAATGGATACGGCTGGCTTCCCGGTTGTGTATTTGACCGTGTGCCGCAACTTGTCATGGTCAATTAATATTGCTGGCGTCAGTGTCATGGATGATGTGTTGTCGGTAGATACTACCTCACCATTAGATGTCCCCAGATGCTCTCATCTTTGCAGTTTGATGGCAGACAGACAGGTCTGTGTAGGAAATGCCGACTTTGGAGATCTGGTGGAAATGAAGAAGGGGCTAGAGGGTCAAATACCGACGTCAATTACACCGCAAGATGTCTTCCTTTCAAGCACCATTCGTCACAAGCGATGCAAGTTGTTAGTTGATGAAGAGGCAACATCAAATCAACGCTGTGATGTCTGCAGAATACATCGTAGTGATTTAGCTGGCATCGCAGGCAGGCTCAAAGCGAAAGAGGCATCAGTTATCACTTATTCATCAACCATCCCCAACAGAGCCATGTCTCATCAACAACTCCAGCAGAAGGCAAGCTCCCTTCAGGTAGACCGCCGCAACCTAAAACGGAAGAACACAGCTCTGCAAGAGAAGGTTTCGGCTCTTATCAGAGATGAAAGTATTGTAATTGATCCCATTCAGGAACAAGCCATCAAGTCCACCTTTGATGCTGCAGATGCCGAATTGGATGAATTACTACAAATGGGTTCTCCGGCCAGACTACTCTGGGAACAACAGAAGGCTGCAGTGGTGAAAGGGAAGCAGATGCGCTGGCACCCTGCAATTATACGCTGGTGTATTGCTCTCCATAGCAAATCGTCATCAGCATATAATTTGATGCGAGACTGCGGTTTTATCAAACTTCCCCACCCTACTACTCTTCATCCATACAGTCATTTTGCAGATCCGACTCCTGGGTTTAGTTTTGCTATGTTGAAGAGAATCGTCGATGAGTTAAATGCAAAAGGGTGCTCAGATGAGGAGAGGGATGTCTGCTTGTTATTTGATGAAATGAAGGTGAAGTCGGGGCTCGTTTACTCGGTTCGGTCCGGAAAGTTGATTGGATTCACTGACATGGGGGATATCGACAACGAAGTCCGTCAATTTGAAAGTTGTTGTAAAGGTAACGAGGAAGTCCATTTGGCCACGCATGTCCTTGTATTGATGATTCGTGGGCTGTTTTCAAGTTTGCATGCTCCAGTGGGATATTATCCCAGTGAGGGGGTTTCAAGCAGCCAGCTATATCCCTGTCTTTCAGAGGCTGTTGTTTTTGTGGAAACTGCCGGATTCAAAGTTCGTGCATTTGTCAGTGATGGTGCATCAGCAAACAGAAAATTCTATAAGTTACAGGCATCTCACTCGGAATCTACCTTGACTGAGTCTGACAGGTACTTCACCCCCCATCCACTTGATCCAGCGAGAAAAATCTTCTTCATTTGCGATGTTCCACACCTCATGAAAACAACCCGTAACAACTGGGAAAATTCTGGCTATAACAACAAGACGAAAAATCTGGTGGTAAGTCATGTTTCATGATGTTAATATTTTTGTGGAATTCCCCTTGGTTCCACATGGATTAGTATGTTCATATTCAAACATGTGCTTTAACTTTTACGAGAACTCATGTGTTCATCAAGGATAGGGGTTTTCATCTTGAATAATAATTTCCTCTTGATAATTATCAATCAATCAATCAATCGTTACATTTTTAAGGTGCCATTCCAACAGTCTTTGCTCATGGCGCCACACAGTAAGCCCTTGAAAAAAAGGAAAGTTTTTGAGTGACGTCTTCAAAGTAGATGTAGATGATTGTCAGATGGTGCATGGCAGACTGTAAATTAAATTTTACTTCCGAATATTTCTTTACTTAAACAAGAAATCACTCACGTAGCTACAAATTCTTATGGACTATTATTCCCGGACTTCATTCCCGTACTTTGTAATTTCTTGGTGCCATACTCCATGGTGCATTCACCCGGCTGTGCGGCTGACGATCACAATCGCAATATCGCGACCGTGTGCTGCGCGCACACACGTGGTGAAGCCTTGTGCATGCAACATAAAGTACAAAATGTCGATCTTTCTCTTCGCCGATGTGCACAGTGTTGGAACTATTTTTTTAACTTTCTAAAATGCCGTGGACCAAAATGTAGTGGGTAAAAAAAACAAAAAAAACAATTTGTGTATTGCTGAAAAAAGGGTGCTTGCCCGTCGGGCCGGAAACCTGAAACATTTGGTTGTCCGACAAAATATTTTAGTTGTCCCGGGACGTCGGACTATACGCCGTGCGGCTTTACGCCGGTGCGGCTAATATGCCATCTTTAAATCTTAATTTGCAGATTTTTGCATCCTGCGGCTTATACTCCGCGCGGCCTATATTCCGAAAATAACGGTATTCTTCAGGAAATCCAAGATTGCTGGGTTATCATGGAAATTTTCTATACAACACATTATATGTGAAATATGTACATGTATTTTGTAATTTGTTCAGTACAACAAGCAGAGCATCACCTGGAAGCAGTTGCTAGACTTGTACGAGTGGGACACTGGGCTGGAGAGAGCATCACCTGGTCTCCGAAGACTGCACAGGATCAGTTACGAGCACCTTCACCTCACCCCAAGTCTCAGAATGAGAGTATACATGGCAGTTCAGGTGAGTATTTTAATTTTGTGTGTAGTTTGTTTTGTTTTCTGGTTCGTTGTAAATGACAATACTTCTAATGGGTAAACATTTCATTTATTAACATATTGGAACCAAAACAAACAATTGTGCAATTGTGACTTTAAGGATAAGTATTTTTTTGACTTTGGATTCAAAGCTGCTGTGTCCTTGCTGTGGCTGAAAATTTCAATTCAATTGATTTCTTCCTACATGCCAATGATGGAGGAAAACAGCATTTTGCAACCAAATAAAAAAGTTTACTACTGTCTGCAATCTATTGTGCAATACGTGTGATAATTGTCCTATGCATTAACACCGCCAACTGATGCTCCAGTTTCAGAAACAGACACTTATTCATTCTTTCACTCTTATTGATCATTTTTTTGTGTGTGGAATGTCTGCTTTGAAAACTCATAATTTACCAAATGCTAAAAGATAAGCAACTAAAATTGAAAAATTGTTTTTCGGATTCATCTTTAAATTGATTTTTTTTTGTATGCTGTGTTGGCTTGAAATTTATTTCCTTTCACCTGTTGGGTATTTGCATTAAAGGATGTTTGCTCAAAATACTTCCCTCTTTTTCTCTATAGGTTCTCAGCAGCACAGTGGCAAATTGTTTTGAATCTGTGGGCCGTACTGACACATCATCAACTGTCAAGTTTATCAGAGTCATGGATCAGTTCTTTGATTGTCTGAATGTCAGCAATCCTCATCAGGGAAGCCGTACCCGGAAACCAGCCTTGGCTCCATACACCAGTCCAGACGATTGGCGTTTTGAGGTATTTATGCTCACAATTGCAACATTTTTGAGGGAAACAGTACTGTTGTTCCATTTTCTTACATGTTTGATTTATAATTTGAGAAATGGGAAGGGAGAGAATGTTTCAATACTGAACTAAGGGATTTTCTAGTGCCTGTTTGCAAATCATTCTCTATGGAGGGAGAAGCGGATTTTAGTTCTAGTATTTATAGACGTTTGCTGGCTTTTTTGTTTGGTTGTAATTACTCAAACATAGTATGACAGTTATATTTTCAGAAAAATTATGAAAGACGTTATCTTTTTGACAATTTGTTCATTACAGATGAGGATGTACATGTACTTGCTTACCTCCATGATTGAAATAAATTTACTATCAACATATTCAAAAATGATGTTCATGTTACAAGTTAATTTTGTTTGCAGTGGCTGTCCAGAGACTTTCTTGGGTTCCTGAAAGAATGGGAAGATCAAGTTCAAGCTGTTCCTGACTTGGACCAGAAGACCAAGAAGAGCATGTGCCTCAGCAGGGAGACCTTAGGTGGCCTACGCATTACAGGTTGGTGTACAAAGATGATACCTCCAAACCACCTCAATGTCCAAACCCTCTCAAATCTGCTAAAATCTACCTCCGTGTTTTGCTGGATTTTGATAGATGCAGAACATAGGAGTCCAGGCACTATCACTTTACGTAGAGCTTGACATGTTTGTAGAGCTTGACATGTTTGCCGTTGGATTAATTACTGCAGTGTTGTGTGTGGGTCAATACAGGAATGTTCCAAGCCGAAATGGTTACGATTCAAATTATGTTTTAAATATATAGGTATTTTGTATGATGTTTTGTTAAATATTGTAGGTCCTGGTGTAGACTAAACATTTTCTTTGGGGGATGGATGTGGGCAGAGAAAAATGTTCGAAAATTAGCAAGTGTTTTTAGATTTTCTTTCGTTTTTTAATTGTTCAATATGTTTAAGTTTGGGAGATATAAAAAAATACTGAAACTTTAAGATATTTTTAAAAATGATTTTCGTTGTTTATTATATTTTCTGAATTTGTTTTTGTGGAATTTGAGGGAAAACAGTCCTCCCTCCCTCAAGAACACCACCCGACTCACAGTCCCCCAAAGCAGACAAGACATATTAAATAAATACGGTGGCATGCAGCAGACTGTCATGGTTTGTGTGCGCACAAGATGCCACCTTTTGGTGATACATATTTTTCTTTTTCTTTTTTTAATCCAGCGAGTTACTTTAGTTTCTTTTGTCTTTTCTCAGTTCACTCCTTTGTTGAGTTAGCCAGAGATCTCCTGAAGATGCCCGGTGTGAAGTATTTCCTTCCTGAGAAACTAAATCAGGACCCACTGGAGGAGTACTTCAGTAAGCAACGAGGTGTTGGTGGATGCTGGGATAACCCTACTGTGGAGCAGTTTGGCCACAATATGCTGGCACTTCATGTGGCTTCCAGCAGTGTGAAAGCGTCAAGAAAGGGTAACAGTAAAAACCTCAACAGAGAGGACATCTCCAGTACTATTGATAACACCCCTCTTCCAAGGAGAAAATAGACAAAATCTCTTGCACCACATGTACATTCAGTACCATAAACAAGGTTTTATTTATCAAAACATGAAGCTGAACATCGTAACTATATTTCATGTGTAGTTAATTTCCATGGACAAGTTTTTTCCAAAAATATACAAAAAAGCAGTGTACAGTCATAATTGGTGATCCGGTGATGAAAGAAAATGTTGCATAAATGTGCAGGAAAAAAGTTAAGTTTTGAAGTCCGTACATGTATGCCCTTCCAGTAGTGGTGTTAAACACTTTAAAGAGGATGTGGAGTGCTGAGAGAAATCTGCATCATTTTGTAGTATTATGTAGATTTGGGTATATACAATAAAAACAGGCAATTATTTCTGCCATGGAATAATAAAATAGTTACTTTTGAGAGCTGTTTTCATCACGATTTATGAAGTGCGCACTGGTGCCACTTGCCAGCTTTCCAATGAGACAGTCCACAAAAACAATTGACAATATATATAAAGCAACAGAGTGAATAAGTCAGTTTTTGAAACTGGAGCGGCACACTCGTTTTCGCAGTGTTAATGTATGGGGCAGTCATCACCATTGTGCATACAGTTAAGACTACATGTACATGTACATAGATTTCAGTGGGAAATTTTTTCATAAAAAATGCAGTTTTATTCCAGTATTCGGTTACTTGAGAAAATTCACGGACGTGCCACTAAAGAAAAGCCACATTCCGACTTTCCACTGTTTCAGATACACGATGTAGGTCTGAAACCAACTGCATGTACATGTACAATGTTTGTGGCAAAACTTCTTGTGGATATATATACTTGTCGCTGTATTCCAATAGCAGAGTATACATGTACATAGAAATATTGTAAATAAAGAAGTGTAAATTACAATTAAATGTGCTTGATCATGGCTTGAAATAGTATTTCACTACTTAAAGCAAAGGACGTTTTATTAGGTAGTATTCCACATTTTGAAAAATCTTCACAAACTGCTGGTCATGTCAGATGCAGTTACAGATTCTTGAATGTAGGGTTCATGTGTATTCTGCTTGTACAGTTTTTAACATTCTTGCAATAAAATCTTAATTATTTGGAGAACATAATTCTAACCACTGGAGTAATGTTTTAGTCATTCAACCAGTTAATAGAAAACTGCATTTGAATTCAAAGTGTAATGTGTTCACATGCACCATCCATGGTGCCCCTTTTTAGTACATACACATGTAGCTAATGATTGGACAAGGGATCAGTTTTTGAGACTCTTCCGCAAAGCCTTTTCAGATTTTTTAGATGTCTTCCCACTGGCTTTCTTTAAATCCAAGTAAACTCTAATAAATGCTTTAATTCTTATCTTAATCCACAGGTTTACAACATAATTTAACAGCCGTTCTGAAATATTGCCAGTTATCTTCTCTCGAGTTAAGTTACACCAGTAATTGTGAAGACGGTTTTTTGATAAAATTCTTTCTTTAAGACTACTCTTTATGTCAATTCCTGGAAAGTTATCTAAGTTGCCTTTTGATAAGAAAAATCTGGTGTCTTCTTCCATAGTTCTAAATAATATGTACACATCATCATTAACATGAAACAATCCTCCGCGGTTCTGACTTTGAATCCATTCATTTGTATATTCTAGAAATGTTTTTTCAGTATCTGTGCTGCAAGTACGCCATGAACTTAAAATGTCACAAAATGTCGAAGCCATTTTATTTGTCTGCTTTTTAAACTTCTTATATAGAGCAAATGGTACATACCCTGCAACGTATCTGAGAACTTGTTCCTCCTGTTTTGTAATTGGTGTTTTTTCATTGCAGAGCTTTTGCTCAGCGGTTTTATCTGTAGAATGGCGATCTTTAAGTACTAAATTCAAAACATGTTGAAGTATATATTGGTAGAGTATTAAAACATGTTGACCATGACTATCAATCTCAATACATCGGAGAAAGTCCTTCCAATCATTATTACTTTCAAGTTTATATTTATGAAACTCCTTCCAGACCAATTCCATTCCCTCAGGCTTGAGAAATTTCTCATCTCCTGCTGTAACAATAAGCCATAAGGCACTCGCTGTTGAAGTTGCGAAGGAAATAAATTCATTTGACTCTGTGAACTGGGAAAGTGAAGTTAACAAAGCCATCACACACAGTGCCAAAGGGAAACTGGCTTTAAATACGTCTTGTTGTCTAGCATTTTGAAGAGCTGCGCGGAAATACTGGGGTGCTCTGACTTCTGCATCTTGTTTCGTGAATTTGGAAGGTGGCCGCTTCACAGCTGGAGAATTAGAAAAATAGAAGTAAACGGTAGTTATGGGGGAAATTCACACTGGATATGATTTTTTTTCAATGCATGTTAGTTCAATAGGGGTCAATAGTGCACCACCAAAATGCAGTAACCGTAACACATAATGCGCTATTGGAAAGGGTTGAAATATCCGAATGTGTCGACCATTTCCAATCGCACATTGTGATTGGCCAACACTTTGGTGGTGCACTATTGTGAATCGCCCGGTTGTACACATGTACATTTTGTACAGGTCTGTAAAACTAAAATCAAATTGTTTTATTGGTACATGTACCTTCTTTTTGGTTCAATTTCAGTGTCAAATATGTACATGTTTAAAATGATATACAGAAACATGACATGAATTTTTCTCTCTAACTACCTGTCACTCTAGGTGGCTGTTTTTCCTTCCGAGTCTTCTTGGTCTTTGTAGACTTGGTATTCCCTGTTGTAGAGCTTAAAGCACCTCCTTGCTCCACCCCGGATTCAGCCTGTGCGGTTGATGGCACAGCTGCTGAAGCTGTTTAACATAGGGGGGAAAAAACACTTAATTTTTCAAATATATTGGATGCATTGCGAAATGGCACAATGAAAACATGGGAAAGAATTCCATATCTCACCGCCACTTTTTCCCCCTTAATATGACTTGACAACTACCAAGAAGTGTAAATCTGATGAAAAAACACCAATTTAGGAGTGAGAAAGTTTCAAGTTTTTCTTTGAAAATACTGACTTTGTACATGAGGTCTAAGGCGGCTGTGAGATATGGAATTCTTTCCAAAACATGTTCAACTACTCATGTTCACAACAGTTAACTACAATTACATAGATCTTTTATCTAAGATGGAACATTTCCTTAAATGTTTTGCTTGTAATTTACCTTGCACCTTAGCTGGCTGTGTGCCATCCTTTTGTTGTTGTTGTGACGTCGCACTCGATGTTGATGAACTTGATGCAGCTGCTGTATCTACCACTTCGGCAGATGAAGTTGATGGCCCGGATGTGGAAGCTGTTGGTACAATTTGAACAAAGACTTCTCTAACAGTGACTATTTCATTTCAATAAATTTGTAGACAATATAAATTATGAATTTTGTCAACAGCACTGATGAAAATTTAAGAAATTTCTCCAATTGAGATTCAATTTGATTGGGTGATGATGCTATCCTTAAATATCATAAAGATAATTTGGGGGAAATAAGGGAGGGCTTTGATTTTCGAAGGAAATTTTGGGTTGAAACAACAGTGAAGGCAAGCTCTGTTAAGTTGATTAATACTACTTATTAAAATATCATAGTTGGCAAAAGTGCTAAAAAAAAATTGCATTTCTTTAGGCCTACTGCCAAATTTTTTAAAACTGGCCTTTTTAGTGTTGATAAAATATTGCTCGGAGTCTAAAATGCAATTTGGAAATGATTAAAAATACAAATACCCAATTTAAATTACTTCTAAAGTCACGACATGGCCTAGTGTAGAAAGCCTTATCCTATAAATTGGTTGCAGAATTGCACATTTTCATGAGAATGTTTTAAATATTTATTACCAAGCATTTGACACTAACATTTCAGTAAAATTGAGTTAGATTTTTCTTTTATTTCCAAATCTCCGAAAAATCAATTTTGAGCAAACTGAAATTTTTAGGAACTTGATTTTTTTCAAAGTCTTTATTGAGAATTGTTGTCATGTTTGTTTTCAATATTAACACATCAAAAACGATCATTTTGGGCCAATATGGGGTTTATTTAACCCCCCTGAAAAGTTGATTGAGATTAACACTTTAAACATATTTTTTTTCATAAAAGCTAATACATAAACGATACCTTACCTGCTGGGCGACAAAGATCACAAAGCCAAGAATTTTCAGGAATTGTGTGGACGGACAGGCCTACGCACTCGTAGTGAAACCATTCGATTTTACATCCGTCGGCATCACACGCAATCATCTCTGTATTGGCCGGTAACCCACATACACAGTACCGAAGAATGTCATCGTCGCTACCCAGCTCTAAACTTTCGTCTGAAAAATTATCATCGTCTGAAAAATCGCTAAAATCTGAACCGTAATAGAAGTCCTCCTTGCCGTACGCCGCCATTTTGATACAACAGACATTCAACGCGCATGTGCAGCACGGCCCCACTCTTCCCACAGTGCTTTG
>JAULKO010014221.1:0-11686 GCA_032356045.1 Mediaster aequalis | reverse complement strand
GGCAAGCGCGGAGCACCTTCACGCGCACACAGGATTGCACGCACGGACACTTTTTGTACTGTACAAATTGAAGAAAAAAGTGGGTTGGAAAAGCTTCGCATTTGTCTTTTTTTACAAGAGATCTTTTGTATTTCCATAAGAGGGCATTTATGAATGGGGATAAAAATGTCATCACATTTTTATCCCCTTAATTTTCATCTTTCACTTTCTGTTGAAAAGTTACACATAATTTTGCATCTATGTCTTATTTGGGGACAAAATTTGGGCTATATAGAGTACCGAAGTGTGACGTCATTTTTAACGGCAAGTGTAGTGCAAACGAATGGAGTACGCGCGCGTATTGGTTCACGCGCTGGTTCACGCGCTATTGTCTTTTACACACATTATTGTGCGTGTGACGTAATCACTTCGGTACTCTACTGCAGGTAATTGATTTTCAGCCAAGATTCGTCATTTTTACTGTAAAGTGTAGCCACATTGTGCTCTTCTATTAAAAAAAGGCCAAAATGAAAATTCGTAGTGAAATGAACGTGTTAATATTTAAATGAATGAAATATGGCGGCGAAACATTTGAGAGATATACAAAAAATATAAATGCGACCTAACTGCTTTGATATTTAAAACCAACCAACCATGTCTTAGGAGATGGGTACTCGAAAAAGAATTGTGGTTATCATTGTTGATGTTGACAAAACAAAAACAGGGATTGTTGGGGGCACACTGTAGCAGAGTACCACAGAGCGCTATAGAGTCCTGATGTAGTATCTTGTGTTGGGCAAGCTACGAAGACAAACATGTAACAAGCTAAGGGGCTAAGGGAAAAGGGAAAAGGTTAGCGAGAGCGAGAGCGAGAGCGGGAAAGACAGCAGTAAACGGCAGTATAAATGGACCGTTCCGCAGATGATTGGGGAAGAGTGGACTATAATATGGAAGTAGAAATCAAATAAGTGTCAAAACCGACTACTCCGAGCATGTCTTTAAGTCGAATATGACTTGTTCTGACGTCTATAATTTGTATAACATCGGGTCAGCTGTACGGTGCCATCCCTTGAAAATTGCATTAATGCACCAACAAACGTACGATTGCACGAACTTTTTGGTGCTTGGGATCTATCCACTGATTTGACGTCAGTGGAACTCAGAATTCCTGGAATTCTTCTGAGTGTTGGGGCAATGGCGTAAAAGCTCATCCCTCCAAGAGATGTCAAATTTGAGGACTTTTTAGAATGCTCGACAAAAATCTGTATAATGACTGGATCGAAACTTTCTTGTGACGTGTACAGCGATTTGGGGGAGCTGACTAGGTCGGCCTCGCGACCTTGTTCTTAGATGCTGAAAACTGCTAAGGACTGAAAGGAAAGGTCATGAGCAATAACAGGCTAAAAGTGGACTATAACTTTTTTTTATATTTTCAATAAAATTTGGAGTGAGATCATGACTTTGACAAGAATGGAACCAACACACACTACACTCTAAGAAACTAAATGTCAATCTCGCAGTGCATTTGTTACGTTGATATAATTGTTGTGGAACGCAATTCGACAAACGAAAATGGCGGGCTTTTGTGAGGACTGTGTTTGGTAAGCTGAAAATGTTCCTCAACACCATATTGTTTAGCATATTGTTTATGTTTGTGGCGAAAGGAGATGCAAACACTATAATTGACGTGCTATATGCGTGGGCCTATAACGAAATACAACATTTGCTTTTAATCCAAAGGCATTTAATCTCAGTATATACTAATCTCTGACAAAAAAACACAGGGCGTGCCTTCTGAGAGTTCAGACCCCTAAAGAGATCATTACAGCAGGGAACAGGAAGGAAACTTGTAGAGTCAATGAGTGCAATTATACTGCAAGTTAAATAACCGGAATGGGCCTATGAGACAGGTACGGGGAATGACTAAATGTTCTCTTATCCATGGGGGGGAAGCCCACTTTGACAAGCAAGACCGACCATTATCATTTTGATTTTATTGATTTTTAATTCTTTCTGGTCATGACACCAAGGATTCATCAACAGTGCATAAAGCACTGTAGCTCGAAAGCCTGAAGAAACCTATGAAGAGAAGACGACGAAGAAATGTTTTAGAGGTGGAAGGAAAAGCCCCAGAGTAACATTCTACAGGGAAAACACACACTATCCGTCAGGATATCCAATCCACATGTCGGCCCAGGCGGGATTCGAACCCGGGTCACAGGGGTGAAAGGCAAGGAAAGTAGCACTGCACCACCCCGACTCTCATGACCCTGATTGTTGTTCCATACAGTTTCCTTTTGACATAAAGAATAAGGTTACATTAAGTTACTTTGATACATGGACGGAGATCCCGGGGGGATGGGGGATATATCCCCCAACTTTTTGGCCGGGGGGGGATGGCCGGTAGAATCATCCCCCCAGATTTGCCTTTACCATGGAAAAGAAATAGGCGTCTTTTGCGCAAAATGGAAAACTTAAAATCATACGAAAATCATGAGATTGATGTGCGGCCATGTTTACAGGTGCGTATATGTACATATGGTATTACCTTTGTGAAGAGCGCCCTCAAGTTCAAAAAAATTATTGATCATCCCCCACTGTTGGACACAAATCTCCGCCACTGCTGTGATATGACCACGTGAGTAAACAAATAGTAAAAACCATCCGACCATGCATCTGCATGGTTCACCGGAACTATATGTTTAGTCCACAATGGTTTAGGAAACTGCATGCAATTAAGACCTAAGTTAATCCATTCATGTTTGAAACAAAGTCTCGAAATAACTTGATTTTGGAAACGTAAGACAAACCAAACAGAAACAATGTAAGAAAATATGAATTTCAATGGTTTTAACGATAATGTGTCACGTTAAAAGCCTTGCCGTAGTGTGGCAGGCATACACAGACGTTTTATCGGGGTGCACTGCACACATCAACGAATGTGACGTAAAAGGTAATTCATTCATGTTTGTCACATTGTTTACGTACACGTGAATACCGTTCATGATGGTCCCAACTCAAATTGAACATACAGCGCAATCAATAAAGCAAAACGGAAAGTGAATAATTAAGAATAGACGCTTATTCGCAATGTTCCCTGCGTTTATGAGCCAAATTGCTCGTCCCCAGCTGCAGTCGCTGCGCAAACTCACTCGGTCATTGACTGAACTGACTGTCCACGTTCAAACGGGAAAATAAAAATACATTACTTGAAAGATGTTAAATTAAGTGCCACGAACCATCTGCTACAGACACCGAGATAATCACTGGCATAAACAAAAGATAAAACCATTGTGCACATACATGCATGCATCGTACACACGTGTACGGACAAGCGGCTACAAGCGCGCTGGACACGAAGACAAAAATAACCAAGAACAACATGTGTGAAGATACGCAAATCGGGATGTCTCCGCGATTCATTTTTTTCCTATTTCCCATGAATTTTTTATAGTTGATTTGAGTCGCCGATTTAGGAAACTAAAGCAACTATATATGGAAACGTATTATGTTACACAGTTTTTGGCTCCAGTCCAAGTTGAACAATAAAAATACCCAACATCCTTTCCAATTTTGCCACTAACATGCAGAAAGTGTACATGTTAATGCCAAGCCTATAAGAGCAATATTCAGTTACAAAAATACCTTTTATGTTCATAAGTTCAGCTGACTGAATCCAATGTTCACAAAGAACATGGCAAGAAGGATGGGTAATTAGGTATTTTTGGTTTAAAACGGTCAACCAAAATGGTGATATTTGTTGATGCCTAGAATCTGAGACCACTCAACGTTCAGATTTTTTACGAAATATCGATTTTGTTCCCAAATTCGTCCCCGGTAATCTCGATCCGAGTTAATCGTAAAAAGCTTTTAGAACTATATGATCTGATCGCACGTGTTTTGATCGTTGCTTTGAAGGATGCAATTCACGCGGGAACATTCTCAGTCTGTTTCCGGGGCAATCCCGATCTTGACGGGGAAAAAATGTGCTCCGGCAGTGCACTTGACTTGGGAACAATGAGTGCTATGCACGCACAAAGATTTGTTATGGTAGTGGACGGGCACACAGCGAATGCTATTGTTTGGTTCTGACCGTGGAATTAAACGATGCCCATATACGTAAAAATATATAAATCAATTCATAGAAACAATTGTGTGGAATCTTCTTTTCATAGAACTATACTGTGTTTTTTGAAGCCCCAAAAAGACAACCGATTCGAGTATAATGAAAACAAATCAATGCTGGCCGTCTGGAGATCGTCTGCATTTAATATATACAAGGATATGAAACTCTACACCGAAGTAAGGTCAAAGTCAAAAACTTTGTGACAAGATTATGCCTAACAATAGTCCAACTACAACCCTGTGGAAATTTGTACTCCCCATTATGCAGGGCACACAGGTGGGAATTCTGTTGTTTGATTTGTAAAAGCAAAGTTGCCTTTAAACTGGGGCTAAAGCTCACAAATCAACTCAACTTGACAGATAACAGTAATAAAACAAAAGTTACTCGTGTAAAACAATCAAAGGGAATTGAGTACTTACATGAAGTCTATTAAATCGTCGATATCTGTTAAACGTTTCGCTCTCTCCTGTGTTTTGTGTGTTAGTACTGTGAGCCGCCTCACGATCGGTGTTGTGGGACGTCAGGTGCTGCCGCAAGTGCAAACATCCGACCTGTTGCACGCAACACACGACGAGCAGTACCAACGCGCACCCGTATAACACCGTGGTCTTTGACATCTTGGGCGCCCGAAGTTCCCCCGTCTCCCCTCCACTCACTGCCTCTGTCTCTCACACACACACCGGTGGTTTGGGGAACTACAACCCACAAGCTTAATATCTTGTTTTAATTTTTTTTAGGGGACGAGTCCAAGTTTCTGATGGTGGATGGGAGTTCACACAGTTTGTCAAGCGGTCGATGCTCGGTCGCGCAGTGGGTCCGTCTTCTCCTGTCCTGCTAGCAACTGAAGTACAGCCCTTTGATTTGTTGCTTACTTAACCCTTACTTAGAGCTGCCCACGTCTGGTGCTGGCCCACGGCTCACAACCATCATTATCATCACCATCATCATTATCATCTTCTTCTTCATCATCATTATTGGCAGCATCATCTACCTCATCAGCATGAACGCTTGCCTGACCACCCCCAGCAACATCAGTATTCAGGTTTTCCCCGTTCCTTCCATTGCCGCGTCGGCGCTGTCAATTAAGTTTTTAACGCCAGTGGGGGCCGCGCGTTCCAGCCACACCGTCCGTACTTGATCGGTGATCATGTGCGCATGCCCGAGAACAACCACCGACACTTCGATATCCTTCCGCAGCTGCGCCGCGGCGCGGCGCGCCGTCTTGGGCAAGAACGGATTAACGTGTCACGGGTTGGAAAAGAATCCCGGGATCTCAATTATTCTTGAAAAGCCGAAAGTGGAGTCACAGTGAGAGGGAAACAAATTCCTTTTAAGACCTCGCCCTTCAGTTGCTCAGAATAGCTTTTTTATTAGACTTTCATGGACTCCTTAAAAGTCTGTAGTTGATTCTACAGCTTGAGGAAGGCGGGGGACCTGACATTACTTTTGGGAGTTTAGCGTCTTAAAGGCCAATTGAAATTGAAGGCCTGTCTTGAAATGTTCGTTCACTTCACGAGAAAGGTGGATATAGACAAACTTTGGCTGTGTGTTTGTTTATTTGTAGGTTTGTTTAGTTAAAGCTGGGTGGGGCCGGCTATGCAGCCGTCTTGCCGCGACAAACCACGTTACGGTTTGGCCAAAGTAATATGAAAATGAACCAGAACATATCAAAATGAAGAGTAATGCTTTGAAGTTTTTTTAAAGTGCGGATAAAGTCACGGTTCAAAAACAGTTAAAAGGAGAGATTAAGGGCGAGGCGAATTCGCAATGGTGAACGTCACAATGAAACAGCTATTAATGACCTCATGAAATTCGTTTCACTCAACAGAGATCGTAGAGCATTTCCTAAAATCTCTGATTCTGAAATATCGCGGTGTTCAACCGAAGCAGAACACCTTTGCCACATTTAGAACGGCACATGAATCACAAATAGTTGAAAACGGTCCTATCAATCTGCGTTATGCCGTGGCGTGAGACGGAAACCATTCTTTCGTGACGAGAGTGTGTCGCAACTTGGAGAATGCCGAAGTGACAACGTACTACTGCGTGTGTGGGTGCGTACAGTGCCGTAGGCGTCTCGGGGGTAAATTGTTAGACGTACATACACCACGGATCAATACCCTTAATTTCGCATTCTTAGAAACAAAATGACAAGGATTAAGTTTGGGATATTAATAGTCGACGAGATGACCATCAATGGCCTATCCACTCTACCCCACCCCACCCCCTAGAGTCCTTATCTCACAAAAGTGGTTCTGAAAATGTTTTGCCTGGAAAGGTTGGGGTTAAGTAGAGTGACGAGTGGAGGGGAGCAAACACCAGTCAGTGCTCATTTCTGTCAACTGCAATCATAAAATGCAAGGTACAGTATCAATATACACAGCTATATTCCATGTTTTTTGTCCATTAAACCCCCCACAAATTATACAAGACAGGGAAGCTCTTCAGGGAGAGGCCGGCGGGGCTCAAGCCCCCATCCCCACAGGTGCGTTATTGATCTTAAGAAATCGAGGGGGGCGGGAATCATGTCAGTCACTCATCGACACTTTTTAGCTATACGTCCTTGCGAAAGACAACTCCCATATCAATTCTTGCAGCAATCTTTCCCCCACAGGCTGGTGACCCATTGCGAGTTCCCCTGGTTGTATCAGGCAGGAAACTGGAGTGTTTTGTCTAACCCGAGGGGTATATATTCCCCCACTTCAGCTCACAGGACCGCTGCAAGGACAATGCACTATTCATGAGTTCATGACCACAGAGCGTGGGCAAAGGCACTTTAAGTCTTGGCTTGTGTTCATAATTATGATGACAACACCGTTTACATAACTTTGCATCTTCTTTTCGGTGGATCCAACAAAATCGCCATACAAAAATCGAAGTGTTTTTAAAAGTTTTCAAAAACCAGAATCTCAAACTCGTCTTACCGCATCACGGAACTTTCGTGATGCATTTAAACGTTTGGTTACAAAACAGGCATTTCCCCTCAATTCCCACAATGCCTCGATTACAATTGCCTCTCGTCCGCCTCGAATCTCAAACGTCTCCCAGGAGGGAAGATAATGTATCCGTCCGATCTTGTTCGCGTGTCCATTTGCCTCCGTTTATAATTTAAACATGCATGATAGGAATGGCATTTCAATACCTAATTAGACATTCTCGTTACCGTAGCCAACCTCCTCCAAATCGGGGTCGGCATCAGATTGGAGGCAAAATCCCCCTTGCTCGTCTTTCGAATAATCACTCCCTTTGGACGTCATTAAAATCTCGAATTAAAGATGGCTTTCCACTGTACATAACATTTTTTCTTCTTCTAACTTAAACGTCCGTTGGTAATTCACCTGACCATTTGCTGTGACGTAGACAATTACTGGGGCAGTTGCGGGGGCAGTGAGTGGGGAAGTGATGCCCAAGTTCTTCAACAAATATCTGGCTGTTCTACCCATCACCCCAACAGCGAGTGCCCGTGGTCGGCAATGGGTGGATTCTTTCCTTCCGACAGATAATCGAAGAATGAGTTTCAATCGTGGTTCTATGGAGAGGGGGAGGGAGTGGGAAGGCCAGGGCTGTATAGACCTCAAACACGTTGCCTTCGTCAACGGAAATATACTGGACTTCTGAAAGCGAAAATTCCAGAAATTGGGTCTAAAAATTGGTTCCGTTCCGAAAATCATTTTGCCCCCACCCCATGGAAAAAAAGAAAGAACCGCATCTGCCGTGTCATCAAAGGAGAACAAAAATGACGGACTAGCCTAGTTCAACAATTCTGTGGTTCACCAAGCAGCATGTTAACTCGGTGAAATTGTTATCTTTACCGTCCCCCAATTAGCGGCGGTTCTTTTTACACTCTGTCCTAATTGGTGGATGGGAATCTTCATAAGATCTAATTAAAAGATAAATATTAAAGACTGATCATCCTGCGGAATACTATATACCACCCAGACATTTCGGTCTGTAATCACGGCTGAAATTTCACCCACGGTCGGATTTGGATAGTCATGAAGTTCAGATTCTGTTATACGTAAGCTAAATTTAAAAGGATGAAAATGGCCTATCAGCGGTGACGCTTGCGTTTATGTATGACGTACTCCTGTACGTCACCCACAAGACTTGCAAACCACGACTGTTTTTTGTGTCCTTTGGACGGAGGTAGGAATTTCAGTTATATCCATGATGGAAAAGTCAACGGCCACGCAAGCAAGCAAGCAAGCAAAACACTAGATGTAATCAAATATCGATATGTTTTAAACATCACGGCCTTGACGAATGTTTTGTTTTTCGGTTGCGTGATCAAGTCGCAAGTTCAACCATGCAAACACGTGATTAGCCACGGTCAAGTTGAAACCAATCTTCCACGGTAAGCACCGCTATTGGATCGGGTAGCTCCGTTGACTCTGCCCGGCTTGGCGTAAGAGATCACCGAGAGAGCCTTGACTTGCAAGACCTACTTCTAGATTTCACCTCACATATGGAATACAAGTGGTCATCGTGCTGTTTCATATGATGTAGATGAACTCGGGACAAAACTCAGTAAATTTGCTCAAGCACAATGTACTTTAGATCAGCGAGATCAAGCCTATACCCGGGGTGAATGCATTGCATATTTTGGGTCCATCGATTGGATTTTCAAACAGTTCCCTGAAGATCAACCAACACGAACTGAAATCGGAGAACTAGAAAACAGAGTTGGTCTAAGTGTAAACCATTTTCCATTCCAATTCACCTTAAGGGCCAAGCGAAGTGAAGCCATACTTTGTGGCTATATTCATGCCTTTGAATTGTATAATCACAAGAAGATACCCCTTTTGACTTGCAGTCTATTACAGTGTTCTTTTTCACTTTATTCACGCCATTTCCCTGATATTGGAGGGCGCTGTTGCTGTGATGTCGATGAAAAGCACTCCATCAGTATCCAACACTCTACAGAGTAAACTTTTGTTTACCGACTTGATATCGTCCGCTAAATTAACGAAGAAATCGACCTCGGGAAACAAAACACTTTTCGCCAATTATGCACAATCAGTACTGAGATGGCATCGCTAATGTGAATTTCATGAACATGGAAATTCACAGCGTAAAATCCAACATGTGCTACTTAGGAACTTGAAACGCCCTATAATACGGACAATAATGATGATACATTTGATGATACAGGTGTTTGGGATTTCAAGTAAAAAAAAATCAATCCCACGAGCCACTTAATGCACTCCGTACTAAACAAAAAGACTGATGTAAAATTACGATTGACTACTTTCTGACAAGAGAAATATTTCTCAACCAATGGGTGGTTTTAATGAAGAAAATCGAAGTGACTTAAATGTTACGAATGCCCAACAGCAGCTGACAAGAAAGCCCACTGTAACTTTTTCACTTAAAAAAAAATGGTCGGCATTTTAACTGCAACTATGGAGTACACGTGACGCATTCTAAGTTTGTCAAACTGACTACCCTAGGAAATTATTCCATCAAAGGAATGTCATTTCTGAAAAGGTAGAAAATCGAAATAAAAACTTCAATGTAAAATCCGTTTCCCGATTCAGCCGAACAAATTATTATATGACTCAAGCCGGATCCATTATACACGAAGCCAACTAACATTCAGAGTGCTCTCCAAGTTCGTCAGATTGCTATTCAATCCGATCGCAACTAATATTTCAAACTGTACCCCTAGTTTCATTCAATTTGAATCAAATTTAGTCCTGCAGATTAGAAGCGAGCAGACGCATAACTTCCAACTCTGTAAACCATCCCACAGTAATTGAAGGCCTACAGGTACTATCAAGCTTTTCCTTCTTCGTGAACTTGCTACAAATTTGCTTGTCATCTTGGAGAAAAAAAACCAATACAAAACAGGCAAAACTCGACCTCCATTTAATGAAACCGACAGCGCATCCTGCCTGCACGTTTCGCTTTATTTTCACCTTAGTTTATTAAACTGTAGGCCAACACAGACGAGTTTGCAATCCCTCAAACATACCCGTTATCATAAAAGTTATAAAAACAATTAAACATTTAAAAATAAAAAACAACCAAACCCCAAAAACAAAACGAGGGATTTGAGCTCCAAATAAAATAAAATAATCTTCGTACTTCTAAATTTTTCCTCGTTTCCATGTTCTCCTAAGAATATCCCCTTTCCCCATCAGAATCTTCCATCAACCCCCAGTAGCGACCAAACGCGTAGAAAACGCATTACCGCAATAAAGAGCGCCATCTCTTTAGCCCATCACGATCACAGTCATTTCA
Organism: Mediaster aequalis; assembly: GCA_032356045.1. Classification (NCBI taxonomy): domain Eukaryota; kingdom Metazoa; phylum Echinodermata; class Asteroidea; order Valvatida; family Goniasteridae; genus Mediaster; species Mediaster aequalis. Next base: position 1,338 of record JAULKO010014221.1, on the reverse strand, counting down.
CGGACTCGTCCAGACTATTCCATAAAACAAGTGGGGGGAAAAAGGCGCCAGTTTTAAAAGTTCAAGGGGGTGGGGAGGTAACGCAGCGAGCTCAGCGTGCTTACGGAAACGGCCCGGGTCCCACAAAAGGAGACCCATTCTATAAACTCTGTGACCGGATTTTCCAGGTCAATATTTCGACCATCTGTTTGTAAAAGCCTCCGAAAATACGTGACGATTTAGTTGCAGGTCAATGGATGCAGGGGTTATTAGATGGTCTTAGCTTGTCCAAACTGTTTTCATCAAGCTATTGGCGATGCTGGGGGCGCGCAGGGGGAAAGGGGTAGGGTGGAAGGGGTAGGGTGGAATTCTCCTTGCTCCCAGCTTAATTATCGGTGACAAAATCCATGTTGCAATGGCACTGTCCGCCAATGTAGTACACACGGACCCAATCCCAGCCAAATATCCAACCAACCACCCAACCCACCCACCAACATACCCAACCAACCACCCAACCCACCCACCAAAATACCCAACCAACCAACCCACCCACTCAAATACCCACCCAAAAACCCAACCAACCCACCCACCCAACCCACCCAAATATACGCCCAATCCACCCACCCACCCCACCACCCACCCAACCCAACCCAACCCAACCAGTGAATGAGCAATATTGTGGGATCTGCTTCACAGTGTGTCAAAGTGTTACCCCCAACCATCAAAAATGAGAGAAAACGTAGTCAGCAGCAGGCTTGACGTTATCTACTTAGACAATTATTAAGAAAGATGAATGATTCCGATCTCCTCATAAGCTGAAAAACGATACGGCAATTGGTTGACGTTAATCAAGACAGATGTACATTGTATGTTCGTATAGTGCACTATGGTAAAACTTTCATCAACTAAAAACTTTTTACAGTGTGTAAAGACCGACTGAATCATTAAGTCCATGCTATAATGGCCAAAACAACATGACGACAACTATGACGAAAATCCATCTTGGTAATTCTGGTTTATGGCACATCAATTACCAGGACAATACATCAGCATTAGAGTTATTAGGAAAAATCATTGATTACAAAATAGCTATTTACATGCACGTGCACGGGTAAAAAAGGGTAAAAAAGGTCCTCGTTACTAGGGGGTTCACATGTCCAATCCCCTTCCCAAACCCCAACCCAATTTGTTTTTTACAAAGCTGCTAGCATTAATTAACACAGTATAATATACCTTGGAGGCAAGTCAGTAACAGTGTGTTTAACCATCAATTTAACAGCGGGTGAGGGGGAGGGGCGGTGGCGGGGGCTGGGAGGGGGAGGGGGCGGGGGAGGGGGAGGGGGAGGGGGAGGGGGGGGG
>JAULKO010014009.1:0-11687 GCA_032356045.1 Mediaster aequalis | reverse complement strand
TCTTTCAGCAGTCTGTCTTGCGCCGTACGGTGTGCCCGTTCTACACGACCCCGACCTTGAGGGCAGGACGACGGGATGTGTTCTATCTCCAGTGTGGCTAAAGCACGACCGAAGGCGGTCAACGGCACCGTCCCATCTGAAGTAGCGGCGGCAAAGAATACGCTGTGGCGGTCGCAGTATATCGCCCGGGGCAGACCATGACGAGTGATGTAACCTGACAGAGCATCAAAGTAACTGAACGTGCTTTCCGACGAGACAAACATGGCATATAGGATTTCCGATGTCGCGTCATCAATGAACTACAATAACGTCCATCTCCACTCACCCAACCGCTGGTGATCTGAACTATCAATCTGGATCAACTCGCCTCGTTTTAGACGACGGGAACGGGGGGATGAGGCAACGATGCTTTCTTTGGCTGCGACTGCCAATAGCCTGCGGCCGATAACCAACGACGAGCACTTATCGGAGCTGACACGGATGCTGGTTGCCTCATGAAAACAATCGCTCGCGTGCTTTGGATGGGTGCGATCATGAGGATGCAAGTCGCTCTCATCTCATCTTGACGGTTATTGCTTTCCCGACTACGATGACCGCTGATCAAACCGTTATCCCCAAACTGTCGCCAACGCTTGTATAGCCGACGACACTGGTGTGTGCTGATGTTCAATAGCACGGTTGCCTCGCCTTGCGATAGCACTTTATTCGCTAATCGTCTCATTTGATAACTGCGTTTCCTTTCTCCTGCGCTCATCAGTAATACCCCCGATGATCGCTGCCTGTCTTCAGGTGGTAATAGCTTTTCCATCGCTTTATCCTGTCAGTCAATAAATGACCTGAGTCTGACTGATAGACCGCGAAAAAGCGAATATTTTTACTTTGCCCAAAGCGGACATTATTACTTTGCCGTAACAAATGCTCTCGATCTGTGAACTTCATCAGCCGTACAATGTATAATCAGCAATAAAGGAGATTTTCACTTATGTCTATCGCTCGTCAATTCTCACAGAAAGAAGCCACCGCCGATTCATTGGCGTTACAGCCTTTTCCTCGCTCACGTAAAGTGTATGTCAATGGGGAACTGCCCGGCGTTCGCGTTCCTATGCGTGAAATTAGCCAATCGCCAACAACGACGGCTGCTGCTTCCATTGATAATCCGCCCTTCTACATCTATGATACCTCTGGTCCATACACTGACCCAGACGTTGATATTCAGATTCAACAGGGGTTGCCACGACTGCGAGAAGCTTGGATTGAGGCTCGCCAAGACAGTGAACAACTGGCCGCTGTTACCTCCGTTTTCAGCCGTGATAGAAATAACAATCAAAAAGTTGAACAACAGCGTTTTCCGGCGATACCGGCCCCGCGCCGTGCCCTGTCTTGCGTGACTCAAATGCACTATGCTAAGCGCGGAATCATCACGCCAGAGATGGAATTTATTGCCATCCGTGAGAACCAATATCGTGAGAAATTGTCCGCCGAGCTAAGACAACAACACGCCGGCCAAAGTTTTGGTGCTGTATTACCAGAGGTGGTCACCCCCGCCTTCGTGCGTGACGAAGTCGCCAGTGGTCGGGCGATTATTCCAGCCAACATCAATCATCCTGAAAGCGAACCGATGATTATCGGGCGTAATTTTCTAGTCAAGGTCAACGCTAACATTGGTAACTCAGCCGTCTCCTCCGACATCGGTAAAGAAATTGACAAAATGACTTGGGCAATCCGCTGGGGCGCCGATACCGTCATGGATTTATCCACCGGCAAGCACATCCATGAAACCCGCGAATGGATTATTCGCAATTCACCGGTACCGATTGGTACGGTGCCAATCTATCAAGCCTTAGAAAAGGTTGACGGCGAAGCAGAAGCACTGACGTGGGAAATTTTCCGCGATACCCTCATTGAACAGGCCGAGCAAGGCGTTGATTATTTCACCATCCATGCGGGCGTGCGCCTGCACTACGTGCCAATGACCGCCAAACGCCTGACGGGCATTGTCTCGCGCGGCGGCTCGATCATGGCAAAGTGGTGCCTGACCCATCATCGGGAGAGCTTTCTATACGAGCACTTTGAAGATATTTGCGACATCATGCGCGCTTATGATGTCAGTTTTTCGCTTGGAGATGGTTTGCGTCCAGGTTGTTTGGCCGATGCCAATGATGAGGCTCAATTTGCCGAGTTACAAACGCTTGGCGAGCTGACTCAAAAAGCTTGGGAACGTGATGTGCAGGTTATGATAGAAGGACCTGGTCATGTTCCGATGCAACGAATTTGGGAGAATATGGAGAAAGAATTGGGGGATTGTAAGGAAGCACCGTTTTACACGCTGGGTCCCCTCGTTACTGATATTGCACCTGCCTATGATCATATCACGTCCGCCATCGGTGCTGCACAAATCGGCTGGTATGGCACTGCTATGCTCTGTTATGTAACGCCCAAGGAACATTTGGGATTGCCCGATAAAGATGATGTCAAGACCGGTATTATTACCTACAAGATAGCGGCTCATGCCGCTGATTTGGCGAAGGGACACCCAGGCGCACAAGCACGGGATAATGCCTTATCAAAAGCGCGGTTCGAATTTCGTTGGCAAGATCAATTTAATCTGAGCTTAGATCCAGATACTGCCCGCTCCTATCACGATGCAACGCTACCGCAGGAGTCAGCCAAAGTAGCGCATTTTTGTTCGATGTGCGGACCAAAATTTTGTTCGATGCAAATCACTCAAGAAATTCGTGAGTATGCGGCCAAGCATGGCCTCGATACTGACAAGGCTCGCAAAGCTGGGATGGAAGAAAAAGCAGTTCTTTTCAACCAAACCGGTGGTCAAATCTACCGATAAACGATAGTCAGAGATTATTGCGTAATGTAGTCGGCCCTGGAAAAGCCATTTTGCGAGAAATAACGTAGGGACAATCCCAGCATCTTGCTTGCTTCCCGTAGAGACGCAATGCATTGCGTCTCCATAAGCCGAGTTCAAGCGTGGTGCTGGGTTATCCGAGTAAGCACGTAGAGACGCAATGCATTGCGTCTTTACGGTGCTTAGCTTTACCGTCTTTGGTGGGCTTATCCCAGCACCCAGATTGCCTTGACTAAAGGAGACGCAAATCATTGCGTCTCTACCAGTTGAACAAAACGACCAGATAATAAGGGGCGGATTTTATAATGAAATGTAATTTTTTAGTCATGAAAAAAAGGCGAGATATTCCGTTACAATCGTTCATTTTCATCATCAAAAAAATTGCTCATGAAACATTTCTTGACCCTAGACAATGGCAAAGAAAACAGCCAGCATGAAGCCATCCGTAGATACACCGGATGACGCTGTTACTTTACTGCTCCCTATGCGGCCTGGGAAAAGGGAACGGTCGAGAATGTGATTGGAGTGTTGAGGAAACTGTGACCAAAAAGTAGTGACTTTTCTTGGTTGACCAAAGCACTCGTGAGAAAGTTGGAAGCGTGGTTCAATCACCGACCGATGAAGGAACTTGGCTTCAAAACACCTCATGAGGTGTACAATGCCAAATAATGTTGCGTTTCACTTTGGAATCCGCAATCCTTGATGATGTTATAGAAAAATCTGAGCTATCCCAATTGTCAAACAATTAATAGATATCCAGAGTTACGATCTAATTCACAGAACTTTTTTCTTGGTCAATCTAAATGAAATGCCCTATTTGTTTAAGAAAAGTGAAAAAGCCGACTAGAGAGCATTTACCTTTCAAAGGACTCTACAAAAACCTGTCCGACAAGCAACAAGACAATGCGGCAGTAATCAAGATTTGTAGCGCATGCAATTGGGAAAAGTCAATTTGGGACCAGGAGTTTCTAGCAGTCTTTGGTCATCTCTTAGATGTGTCAAAAGCAAAGTTTTCTCAACGTTCTCTAAAGAAATTTAAATCTGTACAGGATGCACTCTCAGTTTGCCTCACCGCATCTCGTGCAGCGCATACAACAGGGGAGCCGGTCGTAAAACGTTATAATCTCCCATGTGATTTAGTAACTCAGTGGTTCTGGATGTGTGGACGCGGCATCTACTATTTTTTTGAACGAAAGCCTTTCAACGGAAGTAAGGTCTTCATCTTTCCGCATGTACTTGACCATAACACGCAAGCAAGCAAATTTGTTTTCTACAGTTCGTCGACCTCAGATCACGAAGGAAAATCCCACAAAATCAACGAATCATGTTGGATATGGATGATGCGTCGGGGCAATCAAAGTCCAATGGTCGCAATGAGCATCATCAATCAAAAAACTGATAGGATTTTTTCGGTACGAGGTATGTTCATTGAATGCGATTCTCAGATCGAACGCAATAAAGCTTATGCAAAGACTCTGAGTGTTGATTCTAGACCATTTCGGATCGCCAATGCTCGGGACATCTTCGATATCTCTAGATCATCCGATGGTGGTTGGGGTTATAAGGGCATAAAACAAATCAAATAGACCCCCTCGCACCATTCATACTTCGTAACTGAATAGAAGGTGTCAAGAAAGGCAAGAGAGTTGTGTGGAGATGAGGATTGAGTCAGCTAACAATCACATGCAGACAGGTCAAGTTATTGCTTTTAAAATCGCATTGATTGTGGCAATTGCAAGCCCGGGTCCCGCTTTGCTTGTTGCGATTCAAACAACACTTGGTCCGGGCGCACCGGGGGCATAGCAATTGGCTGTGGTTTGGGCGTCATGGTTTCCATTTGGACCATGATGGCCTTGCTGGATTTGGAGACAGTATTTCAGTTGTTTCCCTGGAATTAAGGGGACACAAACATTAATTCTCAGTAACAGTAATTAACTGAACACTATCGCTGTAATTAACGGTTATGTCCCCTTAATTTCCCCTTAATGGATAGCATAAAGTTGAACAAGACGACAAGATAATAAGAGACCATTGCATAGGCAAATCTTTACTCCGTAGCGGCGTTGAAATCGTACCCGATTGGTCATTTATGCAGATAAACGCACGGAATAAATTTGGGGTACCCAAAGGGGCACCCCCTTACAATGTCAGGGTCTCTATCAGTGGCTGGGCGTTGGTAACATCACCCTCGAAAGTAGCTTATGCTTCAATCGTCCGACTGAAGCATGGACTGATAAATACGCCGGCATGACAAATAAGATGAGCAATGTCGCAAAGGCTAAGCCAAAACAAATCGAGATAGCCATCGGAATCAAAAATTGTGCCTGCCGTGAACCTTCAAACATCAACGGTGTCAAACCGCCAATCGTTGTCAATGAAGTCAGTATTATCGCCCGCAAGCGCCGACAAACCGAATAGGTAATCAAGGCATCGCTGTCGACGAGTGAAGGGTCATCTGCTAGATTGAGTCGTGCCAAATAATCACGAACTAGGACGATTGAATCGTTAATAACAATGCCCGTTAGCGCGAAAATGCCAAACAAGGATAGAATGGACAGCGGATAGCCCATCATCCAGTGTCCTAAAAATGCACCAATAACGCCCAACGGTGCCGTCAATAAAATAACCAGTGGCAATGTCCATGAGGAAAAAGCGGCAGCCAGAATAATGAAAATAGCCACCGCTGCCACTAATAATCCCACCTTTATGTCGGCCACTGTTTGTTCTTCGTCGGCACTTTTTCCCTCAAACGAATAGGATACGCCGTATTGTTCAACAATATTAGGCAAGATGTCTGATTCCAATTGTTGCACGATAGTGTTAACGTCGGTAACGGCAAAATCAACTTCGCCGACGACTTTAACAATCGGCCTGTTATCAACCCGCTGAATACTATCAAACCCGCGGCGACTTTCCAACTGGACAATGTCCGACAACATCACCGTTTCGCCCCCCGCCTGCTGTAATTGAAAGGAAGCGAAATTTTCTAACGCATCATTCCCTTGTAATAAGACGCGGACTTCAACCTCGTCCAACCCCTGATAAAAAGTTTGCACTTTGTATCCATCAAAAATGTGGCGCAATTGTCGGGCAACCTCTTCAACCGAAAAATTGAGTAGCCGTCCCAACGGTTTTAATGAAAAAATAATCTGCTTTTTGCCATACGGCATATCGTCCTGAGGTTCCGAGACCCCCGGAATATCAAGGAAAGCGGCTTGTAGTGCCAGTGAGGCAGACTTCAATTTATTCAAATCAGCCGCTGACAATTGCACTTCTAAATCTTCGCCTGGCGGCCCTGCTGAATCACTGCCAATGCTGAGATTTTTCAGCCCAACCGCCGTCGGCGCGTTGGCTCGCCAAGCCTGAATAACCTCAATCAATTCTACATTCCGCTCATCAGAGGGTGATAACTCAACGACCATTGACGCTTTTTCATCACCACTGCCACCACCGCCGCCCCCGCCTTCTGACAAGCCCTGTCCCATGTATAGCGACGAATGACGCAACAGATTGTCATCGGGGAACGCATCAATCGTCTTATGTAACGAAGCCGTTAATTGCTGCATATAGGATTCAACCACGTCCCGAGGCGTTCCGGCAATAAAATCAACCTGTACTCTAACTTCATCTCCTTCTACATCTGGAAAAAAACGATATTTCAAAGCACCACCAATCATCAGCGACACTGATAAAGCCAGGATAACAAAAGCAGCAACGATGGTCACCCAGCGATAACGTAGGGATAAAACAACCAAGCGTCGGAACGGTCCTTCCTGAAAGCGTTCAAAATTTGTCTCCAGAAATTGTCGAACTGGATGTAATTGACCGCTCGGTCGGATATGAACAAATGCGGAAGCCATGTGGCCTGGCAAAACGGTAAAGCATTCAAATAACGCCGCTAGCAAAACACAAACAACAACAACCGGAAAAACAGATAGGATGGACCCAATAACCCCGCCGATGAGCAATAACGGCATAAAGGAAGCAATCGTCGTAAAAGTTGAGGCAAAGATGGCCGCAAACATTTCTTTCGCACCATCAACAGCCGCTTTCAACGGCGGCTTACCACGTTGCAAATGATACATGGCGTTCTCACCGACGACAATGGCATCATCAACGACGATACCGGTGGTCATGATAAAGGCAAACATGGACAACATATTAATCGTCCCACCCAAAAAGTATAAGATACACAAAGCAACCATGAAAGTAGCTGGGATACCCGCTGCTACCCAGAAAGCCAAACGCCAATTCAAGAATAAAAACAACAGCAATAAAACGATAGCTAATCCTTGTAAGCCGTTATTAATCAACAAATCTAGGCGAGACTGAATAACTCGCCATTTCTCTCGATGGGCGGTCAGTTCAAAGCCAGCCGGCAATTGAGCGCGCGTTTTGTCAATCCAAGCCAATACTTGCTTGGCTTCATCCAGAGAGTTACTGCCCGATTTATGTTTCAATAAAAACTCAACAGCAGGGCGATTGTTGACTAGAACCGTTGGTTCATCACTATTTTGCACGCGAACCACCTCGGCGATGTCACCCAGTCGAAATAACTGACCGGTGTTATCAATCAAAGACAAGTCAGCAATATCCGGTAACTGTTGTTTTTTGGCGAGCGCACGCAGTAACAAGCCATCGGCTCCCGTGCCCTCAATATTACCGGCATTGACATCAACATTCTGGGCAACCATTTGCCGACCGATTGCCTCAGGGGTTAAATTCAATTCAACCAACCGACGTTGGTCAAGACGAATTTCAATCGTTTCTTTCGGTAATCCCGACACATCTACATCAACCCCCAGTTGTAACAAGGCGTTTTCCAATTGTCGCGCCAGTGGCCGTAGTGTGGTTAGACTGTCCCCCGAGAGTGAGATATACATCAAATTATCAAACTGTTCTATCAGTTTTACCTCCGGTGCCTCACTGTCAGCTGGCAAACGACCCGCCGCCAAGTCAAGATAATTTTTGACATCATTGGATGCCTGATTTTCATCAATATTTTCAGGAAATTCAAGATAAATCAGGCCGACCCCGTCGGTCGCAACCGAGTACATTTTCTTCAAGTCGGGCGTATTCCTCAATTGATTCTCAACCGGCGTCAACACGGCATCAGCAATGTCCTCAGCCGAGGCACCATTCCAAGCAATACTCACCGCAACAAGATGCAATTCAAATTTAGGAAAAAAACGTGTTTCCAAACGATTAATCACCACCAAGCCACTGAAAATCATCAGCAGCATCAGTAAGTTCGGCGCAATGCGGTGCTTGGCAAAGGCCGCGATAATCCCAGTCATGGCCTCACGCTAACGACAGTGACCAAAACGCCCCCCAGCAACCCAGGCAGCTGATTGGCAACAATCGCTTCGCCCTGGTTCATCTTAGGACAATCGAGGATAACCTCTATCTGCTCATCAAGATTACGAGTCAAACCTAGACGCTGACATTCAACCAGCTCCGTTCGGTTATCCAGACCAATGCGATAAATGAAACGATCGTTATAGACAGCGTCAACCGGCACGGCAACGGCGTCCACCGCTGGTAATTCAAGCAAAATATCGTGGACGCTACCGAGTACCCAATCGCCTGCCGGCAAAGCAAAAAAGGCATTGACACTACTGTTGCCGGCCTCTACCTTCGGCTCTAATCCAGAAAAAGATAAGGTCAGTGATTCACCATTAGCAATCAGCAATGCCTGCACTGCCCCTGCTTGATTAACCGATGTTAGATAACGCTGGGGCAGTGCCACACGCAGACGCAAATATCGCGGATCAAAGATATCAATCAACGCTGTTCCCCGAGCTGGGCGAGCACCGATTGACGTATGCACTTTAGTGACTCGTCCATCAAACGGTGCTCTTACCTCACTGTACTCCAGCTGTAATCGAGTTTGCTGCCACTGCGCTTCTGCCGCTAAGCGTTGTGACTCTAAACGTTTCTCCTGTGTATCATAATCAGCGATCGTATTACGCATAGCGATGAGATCGAGGCGGCGTTGCAACAGTGACTTCTCTGATTCTTCTAGGCGAGTTATCGACAATACGTCCTGTGCCGCTAACGATTGACTACGTTCATAACTCTGCTCGGCCAAATCGGTCAATCGCTGTATTTCTTGCAATCGTTGACGATCGGCTGAACGATTACGGAGAACAGAAGACAGCTGCACAGCCAATCCATCTAAACTGGCGGTCTGTCCCTGCAAGGTATATTCCAGCTCGCGCTGATCCAACGATATCAATGATTGATTAGCAATAAACGAATCACCTTCACGGACAGCGATGGACAGCACATCCGTCTCAACCGGCATGGTCAAAGTAGAATAGTCTAAAGCCTCAACAACACCGACTAGAGATTGTACCGGCCGATGCGGGCGCAGGGCGGCATTGACAGTCCGAACTGACAGCACGGGTTCAGATTGTTTTTTCACGGCGGGTGCTTGCCGCGCCGATAATGACCATTTAACACCCGCTACCGCGGTAAGGACTAAAACGACAATAATGATTAAAGAACGCATATCCGAGATTCTACAAGAATGCGAAGGTATTCTTTGTGATTGTTACAATTGGTTACAATCTTCCAGACAATACAACCAGAAATATGACGTTTATCGCCTGTCATTCGAGACCATCCTATCCTGTCGGAAGCAATGATAGCCATTGCTCCCAGCCTATCCAACCGCATTAAATTGTTTCTTCATGAGGAAAAGTCCGATAACAGTACTTAATGTAGCGATTATATGAACTAAAGTCGCCATTATGTGGGGAGCACCTAACCCCCATAATGCTGGAATCCACCATCCCCCGTAATAACATAAAACTAGAAAGAAGGTCAGATGGTAGATCGTTTGCGTTTTCTTTTTCAAGAAGAAGACGACAACCATCAGCACGACGACAACACCAAAAGCCAGCATCGCTCCCCTAAATGCATGATAATTAGTGTGATTTTGACCATCTTCTAGGTTTGGTGCCTGAAAATTGACGTCAAAAGTAAATAAAAACGTTTGCCAGACGCTAATCAGTGAAAACGCTATCCCTGTCGCCACCAATCCATCAGGAATTTTTTTAATCATATCCATTGCTCCATCGTTTAGTTATTTTTATTAATCAGAAACATATCCATAGACTCGTTTGTCTCAATCAGAGACCATTGCATAAGCAAATCTTTTCCTCTGTGGCGGCGTTGAAACCGGTCTCTCCCTCTGGGAGAGAATAAAAGAGAGGGTTGTAAATAGGTCACTTATGCAGATAAACTCCCTCATTCCGTGCGTTTTCGCCTTGCCACAAAGCAAAATATCCGCCTATGCAACGGTCTCAATCATCATCATCGTCATCATCGTCGTCTTGCCGCCTGCTTTCATACAGATCACGGATAGCGATATATTCGTCCACTGCATTCTCTTCTATGGCATCCGTTATTGGCAGTATATCAGCGCGCTGATGCACTGCCTCAAGGCCATCTAGGCCATATTCAATGCCATCACTGAGATCAACGAATTGAGTAGGCGAGATAAAGCTATCAGCAACGCCACCAATGCTATCAGCGATTGTACTAGGACCAAACAAGGGTAAGACGATATAGGCGGTATTGTTCAAACCATAAGTACGCAGTGTCCGACCGAAGTCTGTTTCTTGTTCCTCTATTTCCCATATTGAAGCAAGGTCTAACAATCCCCCGATTCCAATCGTTGAATTGATTAAAAAACGGGAAGTAGACGTCAATGCACCCCCCCCATTTAATTGCAAGGCGTGGTTGACCGTACTAACCGGCTCTTCCAAGTTGCCAAAAAAATTGCCGACTGAGTCTTTGACCAAGTCTGGCGATAAGTCGTATAAGCGAGCCAGTGGCTTAAATAGAATGGTGTCCAAGCCCTTGTTCAGTGCGAAAGAACCACGGTTGATGGGCTCTATCGGATCGTAGGCACCTTCCTCTTCTAGGTTCCAATTTTTTGGTGCGCATCCCGACAGTAGTGCAACCGATAAGGTCAAGGCAACGAATAATTTCTTTTTGGTTTTCATTTTTTTTATCCCCATGAAATATTGACAGAGCCGCCATCATAAAGAAGATATATTAAAAGAACATTAAGATCGCTTAAGACCATTGCATAAATGTATAGTACCTGATGATCATAGTGACGAAAAGCGTTTTCCATTGTTCACCGCTCGAGCAGTAATGAAAGATTTCGTCGAGCGGGTTATCGGTGAGAATATTGCACAGGATGCGTCGGTGAAAGAAGCCCGTAGGGCGACTGGAAACGACCCATCCTGTGTCATGTCAATAAAAAGCAAAGGAGATTTATCATGAAGATATCGTTACATCGGTTCGCTCGTACTACCCCCACAATTCGTCGCGAGATTGCAATCAGCAACGCATCGGTTGCCAACTTGGCATGGCGTTACCACATCACTGAAATGACAGTGCGCCAATGGCAAGGATGGACTGAATTCCATGATCGCTCACAGACCGCTCACCGGCTACAAACCACGTTAACCCCAGCACAAGAAGCCGTGGCCGTGTCTCTACGCAAAGCGCTACGGTTACCCCTAGATGATCTGTTGGCCGTTGTCAGGGAGTTCCTCTGTCCTCAGGCATCTCGTTCAGGATTGTCTCGCTGTCTGCGTCGTCATGGCGTGGGCAAGTTGAAAGACTGACAGCCACGCATTGATAAACCAAAACACAAACCGTTCAAAGAGTACGTGCCGGGATACTTGCATGGTGACATCAAGTACTTACCGCATAAGGGGGACGAAAGTAAACGTCGTTATCTGTTTGTCGCTATAGACCGAGCGACCAGATGGGTTTACATCGCTATCAAGCCCAACAAGACGGC
>JAULKO010013910.1:0-11688 GCA_032356045.1 Mediaster aequalis | reverse complement strand
CACTGGACATGATGTTTACAATATTACACGAGGACTTGCTTTTATCTGTCAACCCCGAATCCTTTATTTACACAACTTAGTTTATAAAAACCCAATCAGTCTATCTATTTAAAAAATAAATAATGTGTTCAGTGTGAACAGAGAAAACTGGCAGGAACGGGATTTGAACGTGCGACCTCCGGACTACCGTACCGGCGTTCTACCAACTGAGCTATCTCGCCCTATGTTGGCGATATCCCAATCTGTCAGTATCTTTGTTCAGTGGGTGCTAGTCGGAAGTCTAAAACCTACAATGCCAGGGATCACGCCCCAACTTGCAATGTATCAAAGGTAAATCGTGTCAGTCAGTAAATTGTGTTCAGTTGGTTCACTTTGTTGATTAACATTGGCCAACTGGGGAAGTGCATAATTCTCAATGTTTACAATGTGAACACAAATGTTACAAAATTACAATGTTTGCATAAATGTTTTCGAACATTTACAGGTAACAGTCAAACTGGCATATTTTCTTTCATAGGTCTATACTGTATAAATGTTGTAGTTGAGTCCACCATGTCCAAACTCAAGCCCAACAATTCCATACAACAGTGTGGATTCCAGTCCGTTACAGTGTGAAGTTTACGCCAAATTTTCGAAAGGGGCGTCGGTGGCTCCGCCCATGGGTAGAGGTGGCTCCCCACCTCCGTCGGTGCGTGTCCTACTCGACTGGCCTGTACTATAGTCTTGTATTTTGGTCAAGTCGTTTTAAGTCCGTCCACCAACTGCGGCTGGGAACGTACTTTGCGAGTATCAATTCAGTTTGACTTCAGTTTGACGCGAACGGCTTGTCTATCAATGTATTTATTTTTTAAATCCAAGCCGCTACAACCAATGTGTGCCACGTTAAACGGGAATGCGTCATCATCAACAGTACCTGCATAAGCCTATTTGTTGACCGGCTGCGTCGACACTGGCGAATCTGGCGAACTCGATTAAATCCGACCAGTCGTCTCTCTGCACCACGACCATTAACAAAGACGAATTTTCCTGTATGATCTATGAATTAAATGCTGTATTCCCAAGAGTCCTGCCCTAACTAAACTGGATCGACCGAAATCACGCCCAACTCCGCACAAAATATACCACATGGGATTTCCCCTGCAAGTGCAATCTCGAGCGGACATGAAATCACATGTAAAGGTTGAAGGTCAGTAAATAGACTTGCAAAAGTCGGTTATCACTGATTGCTGATCACTGAGAGCACATTATAGTATCGTACATGTCGCTTACATTATTATTTTACCAACGGAAAATTTGGGGATCAACTTTTCGACAATTTTTTTTCTGAACCTACACCCCCCTCCCAAGACAAACCTGGATCCACCTATACGATCATACGATCTACGATCATACGACCATACGATCTACGTACTGTAGGCCTAGTTTAGGCAGAATAAGCACGCCCGCAGGCCGGTCAGAAGGGACGGGAGGATTGGGGAGACCGTTTGTCATGGAGTTGGAACTTGCCTCCCTCCCCAAAAAAAGCGGAGAGGGGTGGATATTTTGAAAAGCTAGAGGACGAGGGAGGTGGGGAGATAATCCACGTTTGTCTGGAGGTTATAAGGTAGGTCACGCAGGCGGAACTCCTACGTACATGAAAAACTGCGCGGAACACTTGTCTAGCGGTGGTAGGGGGATTCGATCGGAAGTATTTTAAACTGGCACACGGTACCCCGCATCATCTTTACATCTTTCCATGCAAGAAAATCGAAGCTTACAGTTAAGTAAAATTGAACAGAAAAAGACTGTGCCCTCCATCAATAAACTGTAAAAGTAAAAACCGAACAAAACTAATCAAAGCAAAGCAAACGAATTTTTAATCCTGTCACACTACGAACATCTAACAAAAGAAGAACAGTGCACTAACAATGAAAATCCATTGTTACTTGATGCTGAATCCATTGTTTATACTTCAAGTGTTCACAGTGTCCGGACCGGGTGGGGGGGGGGGGGGTGGCACAACTTTGTATAACCCCAGAACGCTTCGGCCGAAATTTTAGGACTTTTCCTAACTTTTATCGGGGGTCAGTTTGGTACCAAAACCAAATTTGTAGGGTTTCCATGGTTACCATGGCAACCGATATAAAAACCATGGTAACCGTGAAATTGAGCTATTTAAACATGATTTTGGTACCTGAACCTACCAAATATTAACTTTGGGCAAATATCCAATGTCGCATGACTTACCATAATACATTATGGGAATCCAAGATGGCCGCCAGCGACGCAAATAGCTTTTTCTCTATTTTCTGGCTTTTTCGGCACTTTAAAAAAAAAACAATTTGAGGCAGTTTTGGACTGGGAATTCATAGCTGGCTATGTGATTGCCGTCATTACAACATTTCGATGAAAAAGTCCTATAAAATATCCAAAAATCATGTTTTTTTTTTAAATTACCCAAAAATGTATTATAGCGCCCCCAGCGGTGACCTTGGATGTCCAAAAATTGTTTATAATGATAGATAATCATACAAATAGTACATGTGCGACTTTTGAGGGCATTTTAATACAAATTGTAGAAACTATGCAAAAAATACTGTTTTCGACCCAAAATGGGCAAACAATGGGCAAAACGCCTTCCTGTGGTCACGGAAGTGCAATCAGATTATGCCATGTTATGGATTACCGGCCAAAACACGTCTCTGCCAAATTTCAGGTAAAAAGACTTAAACATATGGAAATTACCGAGGGGGCACAATGAGGGCCCCCCCCCCCCCGGGTCCTGAGAGAGCCAAACTTGAAAAGCCCGGTTAAAAGGTGGAAATTAATACAGTGCCCAATGAACATATATTAGACATTTTGTCGCCGAATGTAAGCCTGAAAACATTAATACTGCAACGAAGCTGTAACGGTATAAGAAATAAAAACATGACAATATCGTGACTAAACACAGGAAAAGCCATGCATTTATAATGTATGATGGTGAAATTTGCAAAAATTATCAATTAGTCCAGGCAGGTATTTCTAATGAATCTTAAATCTGCAAATTTCAAAAGCTCAGCCTTCCGTGGCCTCGTACTGGATTTGTTCCCATGATGTGCAGAAGGGGCTATGCTAATTTGATTGCTTCGATTTGTTTGAACAGTACTTTGTCAGACGTTTATGATAATTGTCACTCTAAAATTAAATTAATACTTTCTATAGAACAAATTTCCCTTGGACTTTGATTATTTAACTATAGTTAGTTTTTAAGAATGCAACACCGTGCTAGTGATGAACTAACGATAGTGTTACGACTGATATGCCATGTCAGGTGAATGACCACGAAAATTACATGCAAAGTTAAGTCTGGTTCAAGCAATCTTGGTATGCTCGCATAATAACAAAAAATCACAAAATTATTGACACATTGTGGTGTCTTTGATTTATTTTGTATACAACAATAAACAATTTAATATTTTCAACTATTAAAAATGTGTACAATGATATTTCAATATTTGATTTAAATCTGCCTGTCTTGATTATGTTAACACTGCCCAATTGTTGTTATAAGTCACCCAAATTGAAGGGCACATTTTTGTTTATTTCAGTACACACCATGTTTGACATACAAAAACAACAGCGGTAGGAGGGATAATGTTTAAATGTGACCACAGCACAGTTCAATTCCATCCCTTTTCATTACAAATTACAGGCGTCCTTGTATTTACAAGACATAAATTTGACAAATTTACATACGGTGCAAGAAAATACACATTCAGTTTCAATATTAGGAATCAAGGACCGTTATTCTGAAATACGAATCCCTGCGTCACTTTCGTAGATCAGAAATTGTTTCAAAGGTTTCCCAAGAATTATTGTGGAATGTCAATCATATTTACGATATATGCGTAATAATAATAATTTTGATGATGATAATAACAATTGGCAACTAATAATAGTTATTTGATCCTGGAAATCAGATGTTCAGAGCAAAATCAACATGGCTCCGGCCTCGAGCAAACCTCTGCTTATACAACTGAGGCACCTCCCTATATCTTTATTTTAACATAAATGTCAAATACCTTAAGTCAAATTACAGATGATATTCTTGCAGGTATATAATGCAATATCCGAAAATGAATATCATGAAAATGAATATCATATCACCAATTCTTGCCAATGTTACCCATAATAATAAGATTCAAAGAGGATGTGGACTGCCGAGAGAAATCAGCGTCATTTTGTAGTTTAATGTGGATTAGGGTAAATACAATAAAAACAGGCGACTATTTCTGCCATGAAATAATAAAAAGGTTACTTTTGACAGCTATTCTTTTCGAGTCCCGTCTAGTGCGCTGATTCCATTTGTCTAAAAGTCGTCAATGGGGGCAGCCAGCAAATATCCCGTCACGTTACGGCTTACTTTTTGTACCTAAGCTCTAAACACAAAAGGGAAGCCGTAACATGACGTCTTATTCGTTTGCTGCCCCCATCGACGACTTTTAGACAAATGGCACCAGCGCGCTAGAGGAGACTTGATAAACAGTGATGAAAACAGCTCTCAAAAGTAACTTTTTAATTATTTCATGGCAGAAATAATTGCCTGTTTTATTGTTATACACCCTAATCTACACAAAACTACAAAATGACGAAAATTTCTCTCAGCAGTCCACATCCTCTTTGCAGAAATGCAGAAATGCAGAAATTCATGCACAGTCTACCCGAGACGGAGCACTGATCTGTTGCTCTATGCAGAATGCCAATTCATCCCAGTTGGCAGCGCCAGTGGCGTCAAACGCATTGAAGACGCTGATCTCATCCGGAATTGGCGAGTTGTCTCGCAGGATGGGAACGACCATCTTGCTCTCCTTGATCCTCAGCCGTACAGCTTGTTGCATGGAATTGATGAACTCTGCGCAGGAATCTTCAGCGATTATTAACAGGATGTTGGCGCTCGACTTCATCAGATCAACCTCGCTAGTGAGCTTGTATCTTCCAGGGAGGGCATCCCTGTGACGGGTGCACCCTTTCAACTTCCGGATTGCCTCCAACTCCCTCAGCAGGTCGTACGAAACCCAGCCTCTCTGGCTCTCGGGGTAGACAACGAAGAAGTCGTACTTGAAGTTGGAGACGCGTGCCTCCTCTGGTGCTTTCCTAATTGGTTGCTCCTTTGACTTTGTTGACTGATCACAGATGCCAATGTTTGCTACATCTGCAGCCAGTGATGCTACATCTGCAGCCAGTGATGCCACATCATTAGCTCTGTCATAGTCATCCCCCTGCTGTTCAGAAACGGCAGAGGAATCGGGGGTCAGACACAGGATCTCTCCAGGTGTCATCGCCGCGGCTTTGTCGGGGACACGTGCCTTGTCTGGTGCTTTCCCCATTGGCTGCTCAATTCGTCTTCCTAACTGCTCTTCGATGCCAACATTTGCCATCTCATCACCTACCGTATCATCCTCCTCATCGACACGATTTGCCGACTGATTTGCCGTGCAAGAGACATCCTGTCCTGATGTACCAGCAGTAGAAGCAGCATGGTCCGATCATCGGCACGAGTAGCGTGGACTGTAAGTGTCCTTGATCCGGCAGGGTGAAATGTTTCATTCCATTGCTTCTCTAACTCTGCTTTTTTAATGATTGCTTTGCCAGGATTATCTGACTCGTACTCCAGCATGGACGTCAGATGATGAAGTTGCTCATACATCATGCAGTAGTCGGCCAGTATCATCAATTCTCTGGAATATTCCAACCTGAATTTACTGATGCAATGCTTTTTCAGGTTTTCTTCTCCATATTTCAACTGTGCCGATTTCAGGGAAAACGCTGCTTCTGCTAAAATAGAGTTGTCCTCGTCAGGCGTATCGCTATGCAAGATATCCAGGTATACACCGAACAGTTCATTGAAATGGCCGGTGTGCGTGCTTTGTGGTTCACAGTCAATTGCCTGCTTGTAGCATCCTATCGCTGAAAGTTTCTCTCCGATGTCGAAAAGACACCGTCCTCGCATAACATGCACTTCAAGATTTTTGTGACCACCCTGACTATCTGCAGCGATTGTCAAATGTAAAAGGGCTTTCTCAATCAAGGATCTAACCTCGCCGTCTTGCTCAGTGTGATACTTAGCCAGATGGTAGTAAACCTCCCCTAGTCTCGTCATATCCCAAGGCGTCACTTGCATGGCCATGGCATATTCGAGGTCACATTTAGAAATTTGGAGATGATTTCGAAAATATCCCGGTACTGATTTACGTATGTATCTAGCTACAGTATACTTATAGTACTTGAGATTGATCATGGCTCTGGTTGAGAACGCGTAGAAGTTAAACTCACTGTTGTCCAGACCAATCGACTGTTCCAGAAGTTCAAGTGACTTAGTGAGATTTCTTTTAAGAGAATAAAGGAAGTTAGCATAGCGGGCCAAGAGCCTTGCGTTGTTGGGTGAAATTTCCATGGCTTTTAGCATGCACTTCTCGGGATCGTCGCAGTATTCTTTCAACTCTGGACATACTTCATTTCGCAGCTTTCTTAGTTGCATCACTCTGAAAATATCACCCAAGTGCCGCCAGCTGTCCCACTGAATCGCAGGGTCACCAGGATCTTGCAGAGTGATATGCAAGAACAAGTTCACAGCTGTGTCAAAAAACTCACAAGCTGCATCTATCTCGTTTTGAAACAGCATTTTGTCCATCAACTTGTGTGCATTAACTGCCTTGCAAAATTTCCAGTCATCTTTTTCGACATTGTCTACGAATTTGTCGGCTACTTTAAGAGCCTGGTCGTACAACACGTTAGATTGCGTATACCTCTTCTCCTGAACGATTTCAGAATGGATGTCGAAGGCATATGCGAAGGCCTGCTCAGCCAAACATCGAGCTTCGATGCAACATTTCTTCTTGAATGATTCATCTCGGTCTGATGCGCTTTCAGGAGGTCGAAGAAGGCGGGTTCGCTCATCTTTGTAAAATTGTGCCTCGGCCAGCCTGAAGAGCTTCTCCAACACATACTGTAGATTGGCCAGGGCATTGAGATTGTCTGGGTCCTTGACAAGAACTTCCTTGAAGTAGGCGATTTCCTTCTCGTAGCGGTGAAGTCGGAGTGTCAGCAAACCTTGCAGGTTCAGGATGGCAAGCTCCTCTGGTCGGCCAGCCTTAATTCGACGAAAGTGATCAAGGTGGCGGAGTTTTGTTTCCACGGCGGCTTTGTCAATATTGATTGACTTGTTGATGGGGAGATGCAACATAAAGTGGCCCGGAGAGATGGCGATGTCGGTTGCCATGTCGAGTAAGATCACAAGATCCCTGTTAAAAGAGCAGATGAAAATTGATTTTTTTTTTTTTTAAGATTTATTTAAATGAATACACAATATACGACAACATGCAAATTAAATCTCGTGACTGTAAACGTACAACTTTACACACTGTGAAACCTTTGGATGTGGTTTTCTATACAAAATGGACATGAGGATTAGGTGGATGTAATTTTAACAAAGGGGCGTCCAAAATCGCATCCGATTGTTTCACACAGTATAATAAACTAATTTCTTTTTAATGAGTCCATGGCTTAGCCGAGTCTTATTTTACCGATCTGGCCCGAGACAAGTCCGACGTTGAAGTACGTCGAGACAAGTCCGAAGTTCCAGAACAAGTAGGTCTATGTGGAGGTCCTTATATCTTTGTCCGATTCACTTTGCGAAAGAGCTCTAGTAACTTGACGAATACTTGTAACTCGGGGTTATGGACACTGACATTACAGCCAACGTAAAGCGTTAACCGTGACAAATGCATCAATGAAATGCCAGGACTGATTTACACCATCTTAACCGATCACCATAAAACAGCCCCGCTCCGGTATGAAATGGAGCCAACGGTACCTCGCCAACATTATCAACATTCCTGCGATAACAAATTAACAGAGGTAAATACATGTTGGAACGTTTGTTTCAAGTTTGCAATGCATTGTGGTTCTGAGAAGAACTTGATTTAAGTCGTCCTTTTCAACGGCGTGCTGTGTTCGTTATTGGCAGAATACCAGACCCTGGGAGGTGGATATACTTTGTGGCAGTACCATGGTCGGAATCCAGTCCGAAGAGATTAGTTCTCTGGGGCTTGGAGTCTTTGTCCTCGGATATGCTAAATCGTAAAGGTACAAAGGATGTAGGCCTGTACTCATTTTTCACCCACGTGACCAGATAGCAGAAAATGTAAACAATGCGCACCACGTCACGGGTCGCACTGGCCAGTTCACGCACGGTTCCTTATCAATTCCTAAGATCACCAACAGAGGGCTAGATTTCAAATGTTTGGAGAGCGAACCGACGCGACCGCATGCATACTGCGTGAGGCATTTTATGAATGACAGAAGCTAATTAATAGCTCATCCGGGAATGTCTTTGTGCGAACCTTTTCTCCTAATAGTGACGTCATTATAGCACAAAGAGATTTTATTAAAAGAATAACGCTTAAACTCCGTCAACAAACAACGTTATATAATGCTGTAGGTGACCTTTCACACCCTCTGTGTCTTACGTCTGGAATACAATAACAGGGATTTGGGGTTTAGAAAATATAGGTCTCTGAAAATCGGGTACTTCATGTCGTATTCCCATGCTTCT
Source organism: Mediaster aequalis (assembly GCA_032356045.1). Classification (NCBI taxonomy): domain Eukaryota; kingdom Metazoa; phylum Echinodermata; class Asteroidea; order Valvatida; family Goniasteridae; genus Mediaster; species Mediaster aequalis. The sequence goes on along the minus strand of JAULKO010013910.1, from coordinate 3,113 downwards.
TAAAAACTTTATCAATCTAAAGTACGCGCGATGAGATGGAATCATATTACGACACGAAGTTGGCTGTATTTTTAACGTGTTTTTGAATTTAAAACTAAAGGCAAGATGGCGCTGTATAATTTCGTGCCTGGCGGCCCGTGACGTGTGGACCGCCTGAGCGATCACAGTGTATGCGTCGTATATGGGGAAAGTTAAACCACGTGCGAGCACGCGGTACGCTTGACTGTTTCATTTTAATAAGTACTTCATTTACCATCACTACATAGGCGGTCCAAAATAGACTTGGGTCATTACATGAAAGGTCTATTGTCGCACGCAAGCATGTGGTATAATGCAAGAAATGCAGGAGGAACTATGCTGGATGTACAAGGCTGGATGAGGTTAGGGAGGACATCCTTATCCTTAATAGCGGTGCCGATGTTTTTTGGAGGCATTGGTACCCCACCAGGTGGCTCTGAAAATGACCACATTCTTGATGTTTGACTTCACGCAAGTGTTTTGAGGTGTCACTGTGGAGAACCATGGGCTTGCTGAGGGCGCCAGATGTCGCTGGTGATTTGACCGATATCGTACGTAGGACTGCCTTGAGTATGAAGACCCCCCCCCCCCCCCCCCCGCGGGTGCGCCACTTGGGGAAAACTATTTTAATGCTGACCATTATGATGATATCGAGACACAGCGACAATTTTTAATTTCGTGAATGTTGTCCTTGATATCCAAAACAAAGCCCGTGCGTTGCCTTCAGTTCTGTTCTCACTTTATACCAGCGACAAGACAAGTCAAATCTTGCCCCGCGATGCTTCGTTGTAAACTTGTATGACTAAGGAACTGATTTATCATCCCGAGACGCTGCCAAAAAGCATTTGATATTAGCACTTTACATGTTATTATGCGACTCCCCTTTCCGAGCTGAACAAACGGTGCACTTCCCCAACCCTGCTTGGAGTTATGGGAAAATCCGCCCAAGTACCAATCTCCCAGTCACCAAGTATTTAAATCCGTTGGATTATAAAATCAAAAGGTATACTTCCTTATTTGTCTGTGCTTGGAGCTGTTTAGGCTACATGATTTATATAAACAAGGTTCTGTTTTTAATGCAATTTCTACTTTTGGGGGTTACTTTGTTTGTCCGTCTGTTCCCAGACCAGAGTTTTTAGAGTGAAGCAAAACGGGAAAATGTAGTTCATTCAGCTATAAGTTGCGTATTCAATATCTTTATACGTTTAAGAGATTTATCTATAGAGACTGTGCAAGCAACATTCCAATTTTATGAGTAAAGGGTCACTAAAATCTGGTACTGTATATGAGGCGATAAAAATGATTGACTTTGGTCATTTTCAGTTACCGCCGACAACAAAAGTTCAGAAGGAAATGAACATACAAGAATTATCATAAACGTTATTCAACATGAGTTCGTTTTTCCCTTTTAAAATTATTTTCAGTGTGAACAAAAGAACCTGCGACCTCCGGACTACCGTACCGGCGGTCTACCACGTGAGCTATCTTGCCCTATGTTGGCGGTCTCCCAATTTGTCAGTATATTTGTTCAGGAGACGCTAGTCAGAAGTGTTTTTTTAATTAAAGATAATCAATTCTACAAAGTGTTACACACACCTGTTCAACAGTTGTTCCAGTACTTTTGAGCCGACAACCGTGGTTACTCTGGTTCCCGGAAAAAGCACTACGATGTGAACCTGACTGCAGAGACTTCATTTATACACGGGCAATTTATTGCATGAATGTGGTGCATGGAATATTGCAGAGATCAGAGTACAAACATGTTTGAATAAACCTGCTTTATGATCTTTAACAATGGAACGGCTGCATGAACTCATTTGAATGACAATAGATTTGCTCCAGGCGTACCACATCAGCCACAATAGGCCACAGATGGGCGACAAAACGTTCCACGATGTCACACGTCGTTTGTAAATTGCAGTGCAATGTTCACGTGAACTTAAATCGACAAGCCGCATGTAGTTGAAATATGCGGAAGCTTTAAATGTTCATGCAGTACGTACGTGCGTCCACTACGTTTCTCGACGGCCCAGGGGCCGTGGGATCCCCTACCCCCGCTTTTCAAATCATTTTGCGGCCGGATACATTTGGGGGAGTAAAACAACAACAACAATAATAAATAAATAAAAAGGCAAAAGGATGCCACTTTTAAGGAGATGTCCTTTTATTGTCAAACGTGCACAGGCCAAATCAACGGTATTTCTTAACATGCCATTCTTCATTTCAAGCTAACTAAATCCAATAAACATCTCATAGACAGAAAACATTCAATGGCTATAACATACATCATAAACAAAACCAATGAAGATTACGTTCATGAATAAAAACAGGGACTTCATCTCTAGGTTTCTTTTTTTAAACCCTATCAGGACCGGGATGGGGGGCACAATGTGCCCCCTACCGAACTTTTTAATAATAACCCCAGAACGCTTCGGCCGATCGACATGAAATGTTGGTACCAAAACCAAATGTCTAGTATTTCCGTGGTTACCATGGCGACCGATTTAATTTGAGCTATTTATGCGGAAATGCATGGAAATAATTATGGATGTCAAAAACATGGTTTTGGTACCTGAACTTACCAAATATTGACTTTGGGCATATATCCAATGTCACACGACTTACTGTAGTGCATTATGGGAATCCAAGTTTAAGTTGGCCGCCAGCGACGCGAATAGGTTTTTACCATTTTTCGGGCTTTTTGACACTTATTAATTGGTTTTTTTTTATTTTGAGGCAGTTTTGGACTGGGAATTCATAGCTTTCTATGTGATTGACTTCATTGCAATATTTCGGTAAAAAAGTCATATTTTGGGGGTAAAATATCCAAAAATCATGATTTTTCCCAAAACTGACCCCAAAATGAGTTAAAACGCCTACCGGTGACCTTGGATGTCAAAAAATGGATTCTAATGATAGATAACCATACAAGTAATACATATACGAATTTTGAGGGCATTTGAATAAAAATTGTTGAAACTATGCCAAAAAAACAGTTTTTGACCAAAAATGGCCAAAATTTGTAAAACGCCCTCTTGTGTTCACTGCAGTGTAATCAAATGATGCCATGTCAAGTTATAGATTACCGGCCAACA
>JAULKO010013593.1:0-11690 GCA_032356045.1 Mediaster aequalis | reverse complement strand
GGACTGTATTAGTATTCGCTTTGAGTTGGGGAATTCTATGGACTGTATTAGTATTCGCTTTGAGTTGGGGAATTCTATGGACTGTATTAGTATTCGCTTTTTTAATTTACGAATGTTCACTACGAATTTTCACTTTTCACTATGTTTGGTATCAAATTTGAGGCTATATGTGTTGCAGCTAATTGATTTTCAACCACGATTTTAAATTTTTACTGAAATATAGCAACATTGTGCTCTTTACGTCTTTCAAATGGCAAAAATCAAAATTCGTAGTTAAAAATTAACGTGTCTCTGGCCTGACGCCCCCACCTCCGCATTGTTCTTTGTTTAATTTGTCTTTGTTTTTACGGGCAAAGAAATCTGTCGGCCCTGACCCCTCCCCCCCCCCCGCAAAACAATCCTGGATTCGCTATGTGATTTGACATCACGTCATCATGCAATTCATACATGTATATTTTCCTTGCAAAGCGAAACTGTCGTCACAATTAGGCTTATTACCAATGCATGATCACAATGACCTATGGTCTCCTCAGACGCACGTTTAGAGTTTCGACCCGAGGATTAGAATTTGATAGCCTGTAAGATTAAAGAGTCACCCGAAGATGAGGCAAGAAAAACACCCAAACGTCGTTTTCGTGAAACTTCACAATTCAGCTTGGGACCACGTTTATCAAACACGTCTTCTCCCACAACTTAGACCACATGCAACCCATACGCTCGCGGCCCTTGAAATCTTATTTCTTAAGATTCAACAAAGGAAATAGACTAAAGGCATCCTAAGACAAGAACAATAATTTATCAACCGAGAGTACTGCTGATTCGTAGATTGTTATGTAGGACACGTACCCTCTGATTAAACCTTGGGACTAGACGTGGAATTTTCTAGTGTCCCTAGGGTGATTAATCGTCCAATCCAACTTGTCAGGTCTTTTAATGCCAGCTCTTTCTAAAATTAATTCATGCAGCCGCAGTCAGAGAATAATGAACCGAGTAATTATGGGCGCGTCGGGGAAGACTGTGCTCTTTCGTTTGGCAGATCAGATGAAACCCACTCTTCATTAATCACTTGATGGGCGAGAATCTCTCGAAAGGTGCGTTCTGCCTCTCACAGAATCTATGTGTACCGAACCAACCTTGCATTCAGACAATTTCCCTCGCTCGTCCGCGTTCAATAGTAATGACATTAGCTGTAATTTGACTGACTTCTGTTATCAAGTTCCTCATTTTGCGTGGAAATGAACTCACTGGGTTCTCCTGGGATTGGAAAACGTTGCGAACAATTACCCTTCCCGTTTTACTAAAAAGGGATTTAAAAAAATACAAACATAATGCAAGGGTGTAATTATGTGACCTTTTTTATCATTTTTTTGTTCAATAATTATATCCATTTAATAGTTTTGCGCAATTCGTCAATATAAGACAAGACAGCTGTCATAATGAAAATGGTCAAAAACACAATATACAATTTTGAACAGCGCCTGGAACCTAAACTCCCCAAGCCCCATTCAGGTGATAATTCAAAGGCGGGGATGTCCCCTTTCCTTTTTTTAGAACGCGCGCGGGGAGCGAAATATTTTTTTCCAAAACGACATCCGATATAGCCATTTTTGCGCTTGCGTAGTACAGGATTTGTACATTTGTAACATTATGTAAGTTATTGTCGGTTGAGTTGATTCGGTGGCGTAGTGGGATAGTGTAGTGCTTTTGGACCTGGTTCTGGGTTCGAACTCAGGTTTTTTTTCTTTTTATTTTCCGATCTTTTCTTATTTCTTTTTTTTAAAATTGTTTTCTCATAAACAAATGGATAGTAGATGTTTTTCTATCTTTATTCTATAAATTTGTGGTGTTGGGGAATTTTTTTCAAAGGGAAAAAGGGGTTTGAGAACCTATCCATAGGATGTCGTTTGGGAAAAAAAATTCGCGCGTGGGGCGAGGGCGGGGGGCGGGGTGGCCAGTATATTCTATCTGTCCTTCCACTTTTTGGGTGGGCAGCAATATACAATAAACTTCTCTCCACACAAGGAAAATCCCTTTTCATTGCCCAAATCATCTAAGCAGTGCCCAGAATGCACCACTGAGCGTCTAGAATCCAACATTTTCAAGGAGACATACGACGTATTGGTTCGGTTCGGTTCGGTTCGGTTCGGTTCGGTTCGGTTCGGTGGTACAAGCCCCCCTCCCGCATTTTGTTCTTCATTTAGGGAACTTATGAGAACGAACTCAAAGCCAATGCGTCTGTTTGTACCTAGCACGGGCACCAACTGAGAAACCGTAACATGACGTCATATTTGTTTGCTGCCCCCGGCGACGACATTTAGACAAATGGCACCAGCTCTCAGAAGTAACTTTGTAAAAATAATTTCATGGCAGAAATAATTGCCTGTTTGATTGTGAATACCTTAATCTACATAAAGCTACAAAATGACGCAGATTTCTCTCCTGAGCAATCAACATCCTCTTAAAAAAAGGTCAAAGATTATTAATGGTGTATGCAGAGGCGCACCATGGATTTGGGTGTGGGGTGGTATTAATCAGAAAGTGGTGGGGGTGGTGTGGGGGATAGGAGTCTTTCTTAACTTGTGGCGCCAGGTAAAATATATACAATATATAGTGTTACTTCACTTGCGTACATTGGCACAACTATCCTTCCTTATTGTACAACTACAAAACAAAAAACAAAACAAAACAACAACAACATCTGACACCCTGGGCGTGGCGGGGTGGGTAAGCTCAACCCTCTGGAGCCCCCCCCCCCACCCCCACCCCACCGCCGGAGGAGGAGGGGCACTGAGTATATACATTCTATACATTTTTTAACAACGCTACTAAATTCATAAAATTCACCCCCTTCCCCGTGTTTTTTTTTCAGCGAGCGCCACTGGTTCCCAGCAACTTCCAGATAGCGCGCGATCAACGCCCATGCAATTTTGCCGCGGCTCCAGTATGTCCGGTGGTTGAAATTTGATATAACAGCGCTGAAAGTCAACAAGCGGGTATTATTTCTGCAAACAGTCTTCATGTTACTGTTCTTGGCGCTATACGTTCATAATGGCGTCCAATACGTCACTGATAAAGCAAAATTGCCTGCTCAACGTCAATCCGGATACTTAATTACAAACTATTTTGGCGGGATTCCAAAAGAAGGCAGCCTAGGGATATCGAGCCAGACAGAAACATCTTCCTGTGCGGCTGGGAAAATGAAAATAAAGCACCTTGGTCCGCAGGTAGTTATTCTTTTAAGTTTACCGACACGCCCGAGAGGATGGGAAATCATGATGTCAAGTAAAAATGTGAGCAACAGCACGCTCAGGGAAAGACCGCGGCATTTATTTTCATCAAGTATACCTGCCGACGACATATCACGGCGAGACGTTGCTAACAAGAGCTCGTAGATGTTAGAGGCTTAATGCTGTTATCGTGAAAATAAGAGAGTGTCTGATTGATGTTCTGATATTCGTATGGTCTTCAATGTTATACTTTGTCTAGATTCACACTCGATATTCTGTGCTTGTATTTTGTATTAAAAAATGATGATAATAATGCAGATTTCTAAAGCGCACATATCCACCGATCACGGTGCTCAAGGCGCTACAATCGTACCCCTGCTCATCATGCCCATACATCATTACTCATATGATATCCTCAATCTTGAAGGCTCTAACTCAGAGCTGTACAAACTGCACAAACTATGTGGTATAGCTGCCTTGGAAAGTCAACCGTCACGGATGTTGAAATACAACTAGTTCCCCTGTCTTCTCATTCCTTCTGATGTAAACGGGTGGTTTGTTAAGTTTTATACAAGCAGCTGGCGCAAACACGTTTACGTAGATGTGTTGCAACTTAAATACAGAACGGTGATAGTAATGGTTTTGGAAATCATTACATTTTCTGATCGCCCACGGTAGGTTAGGAATTGAAATTTACCAATTAATTTGAACATTTCAGAATAATTTTATGTAGTTTCCTATCCTAAGAAACAAATAGCGTTTGTGGTTGCATTGGTGTGTGGGTGAATTTGGTCTATTTAAACTCACCCAGCATTCACAACGAATTGCATTCGCAGGTGTACAAGACATTTCATCTCGCACCAAAAGAGAGGTTGAGATTTTGTAACTTGTACGTGTGCGTGTACGTGTAGATGTGTTTTTACGATTGACGTAAGCAATTTCTGCGCGGTACAGGGCCCAATTTCATGGAATCCGTAACGCTGGATTCTGCGCTTACGGCCTTCAATTCTGTGCTAACTGAGCTACCAAAGAAATTCTGCGCTATAACCTCGTAAGCGCAGAATCCTTAGTTACGGGATGTACGCAGGCGCACAAGCCAAAATTCCTTGCAAACCCGTGAAGTACGCTAACCGTTAGCGCAGATTTTCTGCTGCAGTTAGCGGCTATTCCTTGTTCACGGTAAGAAGAGCCATGGAATAGGCCCAGTTCCATGCATACCTAATTATACTACATACACTACACATCGCATTGTTGTAGCAAACACCAAGCCTACAAACGATGCAATAGTTCTACGTTTGTAATAGGCCCATTCGTGCAAGCGTGCAATAGTTATACGTACGTAATAGGCCCATTCGTGCAAGCGTGCAATAGTTCTACGTTTGTAATAGGCCCATTCGTGCAAGCGTGCAATAGTTCTACGTTTGTAATAGGCCCATTCGTGCAAGCGTGCAATGGTTCTACGTTTGTAATAGGCCCATTCGTGCAAGCGTGCAATAGTTCTACGTCTGTAATAGGCCCATTCGTGCAAGCGTGCTATAGTTCTACGTTTGTAATAGGCCCATTCGTGCAAGCGTCCGTCTTGAAAAAAGTAGAGAGAGACGTCATCGCTTAATTATTCGAATATTTTTAGACTATTTTAGAATATTTTTAGTTCTACGTTTGTAATAGGCCCATTCGTGCAAGCGTCCGTCTTGAAAAAAGTAGAGAGAGACGTCATCGCTTAATTATTCGAACATTTGTAGACTATTTTAGAATATTTTTAGACTATTGCACGCATTTTTTAGACTATTGCACGCATTTAACAATTCAAAACTCGTGTTCAAAACTCGTGTTCAACATCTCTTCTTAATATATATCATGTCGGAAACATTGTATGCTTTATTTTAGCATAACTGGGGTTATTTTCCACTTACAAGTACAAGTACAGGTACAAGCTACAGAATCTGAACCTCTTCCAATGAATTTGCTGATCTGTAAAATAATGAGGCATTCCCATATTACATTATCGTACAGTCCGAATGCTTGTATTTTTTTAGAGAAAGGTTTGTTTTCCATATTTTTGTCTATATGTTTTGTAATATCGCAGAAACCATATTCCAAACCAATTTCTATACGCAGTGCATTTACCGCACGGGGCGCTAATAAAATTCTCCAAAGTGATTACCAACGATTTTTATGAAGTATTTCTAGCGCACCGAAGCCGCTCTTTTCGTCTCGGTGTGGTGTTCGATGTCGTATTGACCGCGCGTTATCTGACACGTCCCTTAATATTCCATCGATCCACCTGCCAAGCGTAATGCCAAATGCTCAAGAGTTTTCTCGGAGGCGAGACGCCTGAAGGGGTTGTTGGCCGGAGTTGGGAAGACGGAAGCAGCATCACTGCAAGGTTTAGCCTTTTAGGGTGGACCAGAAAGCGTAGGTTTGACGATGTCGATCACCTTACGTGGATACATCTACAATCTGGCTGGGAAAGAAAGAGTTGGCGGATACAACAAAGTTTGGATGGGTTGTTGAAAGTCTAGACTTAGGTTATACAGTATAGGCGTCCACGGGCGTCGCTAGAGGGGGGGGGGTGTTTTTGGCGGCAAAATCGTGTTGCTGTCGGCAAAATCGTGATGCTGTGGGCAAAAAGAGGAAATGGGAAAAAAGTTGATGTTGTCGGCAAAAAGGCCGGTCCCGTTATGGTCGAGTGGTATTAGCATCATGCATAATAGTAATTGAATGGCGCCCTCATCGTCCACAAAATAACCCCCCTTTTTTTTAAAGAATCCGTCGTATAACCTGTCGGCAAATCTTGGATTACACCCCCCCCCCTCCCATTTAAAATGGTCTGGCGACGGCCGTGTAGCCGTCTAAGTTTTGAATCGGCATCTAGTGTCAGTTTCTAGTGTCAGTTTTGTTCATCACTTGGAACCAATAAAGATCTTTACTAAGATCAAAATATCTATGGAGCACCATCACAGCCCTTAGTTTAACGCATGCACAGAAATGCTTGAATTGATTGAAACTGCGTGACGAAAGGTTTGAAGCTGATTTATTTTAGACTAACCTTCTTTCGCTGAAATTTGCGCCAAATTGGCGCACCAACGTCAGAAACATAATTGGACAGAAAACCGGTGAGCCCCACCAAAAGACAAATCCTGATGGGTGGGCCACTGAGCGACTCCACACACTCAGGTTTCCTATGGCCTCTTGTAGTTGCATCGCTTCTACATAATGTGGCTCAGCCATGGGCGTACATCCCGGGGGGATGGGGGATATATCCCCCCCCACACTTTCTGGCCGGGGGGGGGGGGGGGGGTGGTCCATGGAATCATCCCCCAGATTTTCATGTACACATAATATGGTGGCCCTAAAGGGACATCAAAGACGCGAATTTCTTTCACGACATCGTGAATTTCTTTTACGACATCGCAAATTTCTTTCACGACATCGCAAATTTCTTTTACGACATCGCAAATTTCTTTCACGACATCGCAAATTTCTGTCACAACTTTCCTTTCACGATATTGCAAATTTCTTTCATGGCATGCATTCACATCGTGAATTTTTTGTCGCGAATTTTTGTTCGGTAGCTTAGGAAACCTATAATGACCCCTGTGACCTCCTGACCGGACGGAGAACATACCTATGCTCTTACGTACGGACATGTGCCTGTGATCGCACAGCAATACGGACTCCCAAGACGGTCACACGCGTTGTAAAGTAAGTTTGAATTTTCGTTGATGATGTACATGGATTAAGTTACGTCTTATTATTAATATGTTGATTATTTCTCTGGAAAATAATCTGAACTCGACATTATGTGCCGTAGGCTGATTTGAGGCGACAGCCCCGCAGGCTTAAATGGGGGAGGGGCACCATACTAACATTAACTACATGTACTTCCTGGAAACCCCCTTAGCTATCGAAACAAAAATCGCGACAATGTCGTGAAAGAAATTTGCAATGTCGTAAAAGAAATTCACGATGCCGTAAATTTTTTAGGCAATATCGTGAAAGAAATTCGCAATGTCGTGAAATAAATTTGCGATGTCGTGAAAGAAATTTGCGATGTCGTAAAAGAAATTCGCGATGTCGTAAAAGAAATTCACGATGTCGTGAAAAACATTCGCGTCTTTGATGTCCCTTTAGGGCCACCATAGATAAATCATTTGTATTGTTGGCTGTTGACGATGTTTAGAGCTGCATATGTACATATTGTATACGTTTTCGAGGAGCGCCCTCAAGTTCTTGATAATCCTACCCCCCACACCCGCTTATCAAAATAAAAAATATTTTTCAGGCGAAAATTTCTGGAAGTCATTTTGGGGGAAAATTATTGATCCCCCCCCCCCCCCCCCACCCCCACTTTTTGACACGGATTTACGCCACTGGGCTCAGCTCCTCTCCTAACTTGTAAAGTGAACAATGTTTTCATGTCCCTGAAAACGTCTGGTTTGTTCCTGATTTTCATGTGTTTGAATTTCCAACAAAACGACAACAGTATGATAATTACAGAGAGTCTTCTATCGATTCCCATTGCAAATTTCTTCCTAATAGACACATATTTCCAAGAGTAAATACTATCGTCAATGTGCACTACCAACATTCAGACCAGCACTGCATGCGAGGAAGGATGCTCCCCTTTTTTGGACATAAATCCTGCAATGTCCAATATATTATACAGCCCAAGGTAAGACTAGCTTATAACTACGTAGTTTATTGTCGTTAATTCTTGTAATTCCTTTTCCAAGCGCTTTAGAAAACAGCCAAATGTCAACAGATGTTTTGCATCAGTTATTACACTGTACTTAAAAAGATCTGTTCAGTCATAATAATTGATATGAAATGCGCTTTTTATAGCTTTAAGCGACCAATAAAACGCATTGTATGGGGACTGATGTCCTAAAAGCTTATGGAAACAATTCCATCTTCTGACAAGGACTCTGAAGACACCGAACATTAATAGCCCGCGTAATCATTGGGCTTTTATTTCATCTATACACCAATAGTACGTGCCTGATAAGACTTATAGGCGCCACATCAACGTTATTCAATGAATACTGAAGATGGCAATTTATGATTTGAAGAAGGTGAATAACCTAAGAGGAGAAGATAAGAAACACTCCTGCTGAAGACAGAAGCAAGCCAGTCGGTAAGATTAAACAAAGCCAGTCTGTTCAAGTGTGTTGCGAAGGGATTTCTGTCGTCCCACCGATGCACTTGACATTTTATGGGTGCCATCATTTAATTCCTCGCTGCCTGGCAATGCAGGGAGATGAGGAGCTGAAACATTTGTCACGTGCCGAAATTATCCCACTATAATAAAGAGTTTACACTCGTGTGCAATGTGCATGCGCGAAGGTTTCCGACCCTTGGTTATTGCCAACATCGTTCCCTTGGACTTAGTACCGCCACTGTGACGTTAGACTGCATGCTGTCAATCCTTTTGGCAGCTTCACGCACCTAACCCACGGGAACGAGGCTAACCCATCCGAGAATCTTCTACACCTGGCACGGGTAGTTCTAGCACGTCGCGCGCACCGGACAATGACCAGTGCCTGTCAGATTGACCGGACTCCGGTCGGGGAGGTTTCTCGTGGCCGTCTCGCTATGTGGCGCCTAGTGATTCCTCAAATTTAACGGATCTCTCTACTCGTTCCGTATGGTCGATGAAAATGTGGATATTTGTCTTGTCAGCGACATGTCTCTTGCTGATAAAAACCCATCGGGAGATGTCTGGTCTGTTCTGGTGCAGAAAAAAACTTGCAAAGGTGGATGTATGTTGTTGGATGCTTGCCCATTTTAAACGAGATATGAAAAGACATAAAGATATGAAAAGACAAGAATATTGGTAAATATTTGATGTTTATTGCTTTGATACAGATTACTCAATCATGAAATCCTCTTGTTATATTCTTGGTCTCAAAGACGGTGAAGATCGGTGAAGATTATAAATTGGCTGATCAGCTACCGAATCCGTCGGCAGCTTCAGCGAGCTATCCCTCGGGAAAGAAGCGGTATTCTGCTCCTCAAAGGCGTGGGGTAGTTATTTGCAATCATGAAAACGGCGAATGTGATGCGCATCATCAGAAACCGCGTCCAAACCTCGGGGACCCGGAATATTATCATATGACGCGGCAGCGAAATGTTAATAAATAGCCACCTGTTAATCGTTGGCAACACTACGAACCCAGCGGAGTGATTGTTTCTGACGATGCAAGCGGCGACATGGGGGGAAGCTGATTAAACTGAAGGCCCACAAAAAGGTTTCAGCTGCTGAGGGTTTGAAATGCTTAAGCCTTATAAACAAAATACCAGGCTCGTTGATTGCATTCAGGGTATATACTTATCATCAGCTTTGAATGAGATACATAACAAAAGTAGTGCACTCAGCACCAATTCGTGGACAAATGTCAAATGCTGGTTGTTTCAAAGACGTTTGTTTCTCGGCAGTGTTTCAATTTTTATTTCGTTAAGTCGTGATTCAATTATTCATTAACATAATGTGTACTGAATAATTCAGATGAAGACCAAAATGGTAAGTTGTCCCTCCCTCAGCCAATACCGTCCATCCCTACGTCGCTAGATACGCCGCTAATTGGCTTACTCTGAATTTTAGAATTGTTTGTTTCTTTAAGATTCGGATTAAACAAAAACAAAAATAAATGTTCAACATGAACAAAGAAAACTGGCAGGAGCGGGATTTGAACCTGCGACCTCCGGAATACCGTACCGGCGCTCTACCAACTGAGCTATCTTGCCCTACGTTGTCGGTTTCCAAATTTGTCAGTATCTTTGTTCGGGGGCGCTAATCAGAAGTCATAAACCCACAATGCCGTGTAGCCAGGGATCACGTCCCAACTTTACGATACAACCAAAGAAAAATTAAAAACAAACAAAAATAAGTACAATAAATTTGAGTTTAATACTTCCAAATATATAAAAAAATGTCCCACATTCTAAGATGCAATGCCCATAGCAATTATGGTTGATGTTCTGGCTTGAGATGGAAGATTTTACATCTCTGTTGCTGCATTAGCTCTACTTCAAAGTAGAAGTAGATCAATGGATAAATAGTATGGCGCTGCCCAAGGGTTTTACATTTTGTTCTTGTGTACTAGTATCATGATGCACTTTCCTCCTGAACACGATATAAGACCTTTTACCCTAGGTAAAGAATCTTGTCAACAGTCCACCATTAACTCAATACGTGATTCCATCATACGGCTTGAAGGAAGTGCGCTGATGGGGTTTCGTGCTCCCGAAGCCTAGTGGCGCGTTAGGCCGAATAATTGGCCCATAATGCACATAGACGTAGTCATGGAAGTAGGTAATTACAACGCAAAAGGCTCAGCCGAGTCCTAGCCATTATTTCTCCCCACTTTCAACCTCCAACCCCGAGTTTCTTTCCATTTCATGGCTCTGCGAAACATCCCGTCTTCCTGTGTCGTTTCCTGAGATGTCTCAAATGTCATCTCGGTGCTCTTCTGGGATAAATTCTGGTCGTAAAACGAGGCAGGGTATATGAGCAAGGAATGTTTATTGACGACTCGAAGATGAAAGGCCTTATACAGCTTTTGATGTTGGTTGTCAACAGAGGGCGCCATTGCCTGTTGAGATGCCTTTTTTCAGAAGTGTGAAATAATTTGTTTCAAATATTATATTTAAAAAAATATAATATGTATATAAACAAAGTCATATTTACTTGAATTACCTCCTCTGTATCCACCCCCAAATATTAACTTAAAATGGAATTTCAGAGCGTCCGCAAAATACGGAAGGGTTTACGTAATGACTGAATTAGCAGACACCGATCCGAATCCCGTTATCATTTTGGAATAATCCTATTACGTAACTTAACCCATTCATTTCTGTATAAGAACTCGTCTTTTTCTACCGGTAAACAGTAGTACATTAATGTTGGGATTCGGTGTTCATTTATGTAGTACATTACTGACTACGGAATTTGGTGTACATACATTGCCTATTTTACGGAGTCCTCGTCTGTGAAGATAGATCCCGATGGTCGGTTTGTCCGTCCATTACAATGTATCTGTGGCATTTTAGGTCCACACGTGTTGTTTAGCAAAATGTGCAGATCAGAATCATCCGGGAAAAATACACTAATATTCAACGCTAAGCTCGTCCCTGAAGAGTTATATCAAAATATTATTTACAATGGCAGGAGCAAAGAAACAAATTGATTTTGTTTTCACTCAACGATTAAAGAATGACGACACATATTGATAATGCATTATCTAGTGAATCCTAAGAAATGCAAATTGGTGGATATTAGATGTGCATTTGCGAACTTCCCTTTGTGACTTGTACAGGGTGCACTGTCCCACAAAAAAACGCAACAGGTACAAAAACTGTCACTGTGAGAAACCACAACATTTTTGGCACATAAATTTGGTATCATAAAATGCGCTAGGGCCTAAGCTTCATTTTGGTACCAATTATAAGTTGATTCCTTTC
>JAULKO010013388.1:0-11692 GCA_032356045.1 Mediaster aequalis | reverse complement strand
TCACGATTTTGATCAAAAAATCGCAACGCTGCCGTAGAAAGAACATCCGTGGACGTCCGTGGACGTCCGTAAAAACATTTTTTGGTGTGAGGTCCGCATTACGTGGTGACTTACCACATTGCAACTGAGTAACGTCCTATATACTCCTATCTAGTAGGCTATACACGAAGCGGCGTTTGTCCAAACCACAATACACGTAGAATGCTGTGGAATGTTATCCAAGTGAGCAGCTCTTTACCTCACAGGTTGCTTGTAATTTGCATAGTGTTGTGGTTTCTATTAAAAGTCAATTATTTTCTATGGGGTTATGGGATCAGACGTTTATTCAAAATGGACACAAATGACGGGCTAATACAATTTTTGATGCGTTTCCCTGGAAACCGTTTTGGATTTCTAAAGAAATTTTGAATTATTATTTGGACATTGCCCACTGCGTCAAAACATTCTATCCTAGATCATTTCAAGTTGAAAATGAACATGGCGTAGTGTTATTCTTTCCCGTGAAGTTCATCGTGTTTAGGAAATTGGATCCTATCGTCACATTTCGAGCTCTGTATCGCCATGCCGTCTTAGTGTTCGAAACAGGAAATTATACCTATTTCTCCAGTTAACGCCATCGTTGTTGTTTATTGTGCACCGGTCCGTTTTTGGCTTTGTAATGTTATGCTATTACATAATATTACCGTAATGACGACCTGTACGGTTTCCTCACGTCCCGCCGCTATGCTTGGCCACAATAAAGAACTGTAGTCACCCGTTTCTGGCTTGGTAACGTCTTACCGTTCAGTTTGCCACTATAATGAGATTTACTGGCCCTCAGACTTCAACGTCCAGCCGTTGCAGTTTGCCAGAATGGGGGCTTGTACTGATCCGTTTCTGACCTTCTATTTTTCAGTGGTTTGGGTTAGTCACAATGTGAACTTCCGTCTCGTTTCTGGCTTGGTATTTCCAGCGCTGCCGTTATGGATAGCCGCAATGAGGGCTTGAACTGGACCGTTTCGGCTTTCCTTTTTCCAGTCACTGTAGTTGCCACAATAAGGTCTCGAACTGGCCCATTTATGGGATTGTAACGTTTGGCCGTTGAGGTTTGCCTCAATGAGGACCTGGACTGGCCCGCTTCTTGCTTCATAACGTTTTGCCATTACGGATTAATACTAGGTGGAAATGTGCTGTCCCGTTTACGGCTTTGTTTTTCTAGCCGTTATGGGTTGCCATAATAAGGACTTACTTCCCGGATTGTCACGTCATGCCGAAATGGTTTCCCAATGAGGACCTGAACTGGCCCATTTTTTTACTTTATAACTTGATGCCGTTATGGTTTGGTCTGGCTCGTTTCTGGCTTCGTAACTTCACACAGTAATGGTTTGCCACACTGTGGGCCTGTACTGGCCCGTCTCTGGCTGTCTATTTCCAGTCGTTATGGTTAGTCACAATGAGGACTTCAACTGGCCCGTTTCCGGCCTTTTAACGTCACGCTGTTATGGTTTGCCATAGTCTGGCCAGTACTGGTACGGTACAGGTCTTGTACCGCTGAAACGATACCCGCGGCCATAAACAAATCCAGTTCTGGCCAAGTGCTGATTTTGTTCCGATTAAACTTATACGGCACTGCCAGAACGTACAAGCCCAGAACAAGCAGTCACCGGCCCGGTTCCGTAATGTTTGCAGGGAACGTGGGTCTGTGCAGCCGGCCAGTTGGGAACGGCGTTCGTTAGCATTAGCATCCGAGGGTCGGTCCTGTATAAATCACTCGTGAGGCTCTTTTATATAACATGTCTTGCTTCTTTTTACACCAAAAATACAATAAGACCATCAAGAAGTCGTGATACACAACTGGCGCAATATCCGAAATATACATCTGCAATATTTTTGGGCGGGGCCTGGTTGAAGTAGGCGGCAATGGCTATATGCATTTTTAATAGATGAATGTTTTGAATTTGAATTGTTGAATGTTTCTAGTACATTGCTATGTCCTATGCTTAACTTAATGAACTTGCACAACCACGGCTTTTCAACCGCAGCGGTGATGGCCAAACACAATTGCATTATTCACTCATTTCTGTTTTACTGTGTTTTGCTCTTTATAGAGGGCATAACAGACACAATTCTCAACAGTGTCTGTGACATGCTTGGTAGGGATTGGAAGAGTCTGGCAATAAATCTTGGCTTCAGCGACGCAGACATATCTGCCTTCGAGACTAACAACCCTGGTGATGTCCACCATTCAAAGTTCCAGATGCTCGTCAAATGGAGACAGAGGCAACCAACCGTTGTGGGTCAGATTGCCACGTTATGCAAAGCTCTAAAGGCGCCTGGAGTCGCCAGAAATGATATAGTTAAATTCCTGCACGGTAGGTAATGTGTTTTCTATGACCACTGCTACGTACTGTCCAAATGTTTTTGTGCATGACGAAAGTAATTGCTGTGCGTCACAGCCTCTTGCATACGCAATGCATAATGGTGCATCAAATAATATGACTAGTATACTAGCTATATGCAGAGATACTTAATTTGCCAGTACGATGGACTTTTACAAATGTTACTGTCCATGCTTTCCCTAACGACTTTTCACATTGCATTTCATATTTGAACGAAAAGAAAATTCTATATGGGAGTCTGCAACCCTTTTAGCAAGGCTTATACTCTGGGTTAATTTGTGAAGTAATAATTCGATAGCTAAATATGGGCGATTTTTTTGGGGGGGTCAGTGTCTCATTTAAAAGTGAACAACTTTGTATTGCTAGAAAAAATAGCAATTCAAAAACAAATAAAAGCCAATTTATTTTTCGAGGTGAAACTCGAAAAGAGAACGGACTGTTAGATGATCCTTGCAAGGTGAGTGTTTTGTACGATCATTGCTAATTCCATGCTATTTTCATCCCTTAGATTCTTCCAGGACCAGTACTGACGAGTTATTTATCAAAGGTATGTGAATAAAGTACGACATTTCAAACATTATTACTTTGGATGTAATATTAACTCTAATGTGAAGTCAGTCGTTTGAGGATGTTCCAGATTGTTGATGTATCTTGTTTATTGTTGTATGTTGCCGTAGCGACTCATTCAACTTCTGTGTGGGATGAACTACCACAAATGTAGTGGCAGCACTGCCAAGAATTTGGAAATCACCACAGTCACATGGAAGGGGTTATTTTAATTACTTTACTATTAAAAATTACCGGCCCTCTCACTTCACAGGTTGCAATTCGTGGTGATCATTGCCATTGACCTAAACGAAGCTGTGTACTTTACACAATTCGTGGTTGTTGCCACGAGTTTTTGTACACAAACTCAAGGTATGTTTATGTCCAATAAGTGATATATTTCTCTATTTCCCATTCTTGCTTTGTTAGATCTTACGTATTGCCAGCAGCAGGTTAACAAGCACTACGAGAATACAACAAGCACCATCCCGGCACACCCGTCGGACCCTTCCAAGACAATGGGTATTGGCGACTTTTTCAAATTAAAACTCATTCAAGAACTACCAGGTAATAAGACTTTCCAAAAACAAGTAAAGTTATCTAATGGAACACGAAATCTGGATGAAATTCAGGCTCGGCCTCTGAATACATGGGATGACTTGTTTGATCCAGAGGTGGTTAGAAATTCTAAGATCATGCTTTCAGGTAGAGCAGGATTTGGCAAGTCCACACTTTTATTGAATGTTGCAAATGCAAGCATTGTACCTACTCGAAAGTCACAACTTAAGAAGTTTAAGCTTGTGTTTTTGGTGAAGTTGGGGCAAATGCAGAAGACAAGTTGTATCATAGATGCAATTTATGAGCAAATTTTGCCGCAAAACACGCAACTAGATAAGGCAGCGTTGAAACGGCTCATTGACCGTTACGAAGCAGACATTGTGTTCTTATTGGA
Source organism: Mediaster aequalis (assembly GCA_032356045.1). Lineage (NCBI taxonomy): Eukaryota > Metazoa > Echinodermata > Asteroidea > Valvatida > Goniasteridae > Mediaster > Mediaster aequalis. The sequence goes on along the minus strand of JAULKO010013388.1, from coordinate 7,816 downwards.
TGGATTAGATGAAATTCCGTCTAATGTTCTCAATTCTTCAGAACACGTGTACAGCGTAAAGGGAATCCTACATAACAGAGTCTTGAAAGACAGTTGCGTCTTGGTAACAACACGGCCTCATATGGTTGACTATGTCCTTAAGGGATACCCAAACTACACTCGGATTCAAACATTGGGCTTCACATCTGAAACAGTAAACGAATACATCACATCATACTTTGCTGACAGTGCCGGATCAGGCGAAGACTTAATTTTACGTTTGAAAACCAACCAAACACTGAAGACACTGGCACACATTCCAATAATTTGCCTTTTCCTGTGCATAGTTTGGAACAACCAATCAAAATTGCCTGACAGAGTAACAGAGTTATACACAGAGTTTGCGCAGGTTCTTGCCGAGGGTCGGTGCAATGAAGGCGAGGATCAGGAGGAGCTGGTGAAATCAGTCATGCGTGGACTAGGACAAGTCGCATTGGAAGGGTTACTTTCCAATGATGGGGGGAGACTCGTTTTCTTATCGAACGAATTTGATAGGGACCTTTTGAAAGATGGATGTCGATTGGGTTTCCTTCAAGAGAAAAGTTTCACGAGTGGCTTGGAAAAGAAGGATGTGGTAACTTTCCTCCACGCGTCCTTCCAAGAATACTGTGCAGCATACTACCTGGCCAATTTGCATCCTGCAAACATCCATAAGCAGTTGATGCAGATCAATTCAGACAATGTCTTGGCATTGGAGTATCTGCTTCGGTTTGCATGCGGCATATCAAAGAAGTCTGCGGCTACCGAACTTATCCTTGAGCACGTACAACAGATGCAGCGTGAGGAGGAAAGACGCCGGAGACTGGCATTCTGCTCGCCCGAAACGGCTTCCGATGAAGAACTGCGGAGATTGACACGCTTGTTGCTGTTTGAATGTGGTTCGGATGATTTGGCTGATAAGATAACCCCACCACCTAGGGTAACATGTGACAGTTATGGAGATCTGTTATCACTGCGCCATTACTTACAGGGTGTCACCAAACCTCTAATAACAACATAGTTTGACATTAAATGCAGTTCGTATGAAGACCTCATGCTGTTGGGGCGTATTCTACAGAGTGGCAAGATACCGCATTCCTCAACCAAGTCGATCAAAGTATGTGTTCATTACACCATGTCTGGGCGAGGGAATGAGGAGCTACGGTGCCTGGCGGAAACACTCGAATCGATGAATGAGAAGCTCCGTAAGCGATTAGAGCTATGGCTGAACATTGATCACACTTCGCACTATAGTTGTTTGTGTGTGTTGATTAACCAGCCCGTTGTATTGGAAAGGCTGTGCTCTGTTAGTTTGTTTGGTCGATCGTATAACGACGTCATTCGTGTAATGGAGGCAGTGAAATACAGTAGGGTGGATGGTATCGCCGTGCATAGAACCAACATGCACGGTCACGTGGCGTATTTGGTGCAACTTGTTCCTCTTTTCCTGAAGACGTTGGTATTAAATACATGTGGACTGTGTGATACTGACGTCAAACACCTGATCGGATTCCTCCGTGCCTGCCGTGATTTGCACTGGCTTGATCTTTATGGCAATGCATTCAGTTTGGATAAGGTGAAGACTCTCACTCATTGCCTCAGAGATCTCTCTGAACTAGACACATTGTGGCTTGGGTACGAAGGTCCCGATGCAGATCGTGTCCAGCAGGTGGTCAAGCAAAATCTCCCCAATGTCCGTTACAAATAATAAGCGGGCAATAACTCCGTTAAAACGCGTTTTGCAAATCTTGCACACAATACCCGCGTTAAAGCTATTCCAGTCAATAGTCAACATATAGTTTTCAACTAATTCTTCTACCTGCAATATACCCAACAATAATAGTTGTAATTCTACGAATCCTTCAAATTGAAATGATTGATTGGCTTAAATAGTTTAAATGTCATAGTTATCATGGCCGCGTAGCGGACATTGTTCAAGTGTGTTTGTAATATTTGTGTAATTTGAATGTATTGCCCTCCAATCATCTACATGTGTATATGTAAACTGTTAAAGCCTTATGGCTGGTCAAACTCTGACGCCAAGTCCACGGTACACACAATCAAGTTAAAAGACTTCACTAGTATAGTGTCATTGTGCATATTGTTTTTTCTCGTTTAATTAGTGTCCGTGTGTTTTAGACGAAAGTGCGACGGACATTAAGTCAAATTATGTGCAGAACGTTTCGTCTATGTGCATTCGGAATCGAATTGCTGAGCGGGGCTGGAATCGGATTGCTCGCTCATAATGGCTGAATAAAATACGTAATTGGCCGCCTGCTTCTTAAAACTGATGAAAACTGTCGCTGAACTGAAACAAGGGTGAAGACGTTCATTCAATTTCGCGCGAAAACCAATGACCTTTCTTCACGACTGAATGAATTACTTGCGAAATTGGCTGGGAAAACCTATATTATATTGGTTTTTTCGTTCAGTTAGTGTTTGTGCGTTTAAGACGAAAGTACGACGGACATTAAGTCCTCGGCCAATTAAAAATCTCTGCCTGGTAGACTCCACCCCAAGCTCCACCCCACTAAGACCGTCGCGACTGTACAAAATTGCGTTAGTATTGTTTGACGCTGGGATTGTATTCATTCACGGTTGATTATTAACATGACAAACTCCAGCTCGATACAGGGGTTAGTATAGATAATAACGCAGGGTATGACGATGTGCTCTGGAAAGAGCACCTGGTACATTGTTTGCGGATCAACCAACAGTTAAAAACATGACAACACTTCGACACTGGAGCGCTTTTGCATTTTGAGTGCATTTTTATATTTTTTCCCCGCCGGATGTTCCTGGAATACTGTCCAACTAAATGTAAACAACTATCGCTATTTGCTTGCCTTTTTGAGGGCGGGCCACTTCACAAATCGGGGGACACAGGACCAAAATAACTCAGAGTGTATTATACTGTTGAGTATACTAACAAAAGTACGACGAAAAATAGACATTTGGGGATAAACATCGTCGGCCTTTTTGTTATATTTCCCAATTTTCAAAAACGTTGGTCCGCCCCATTGAAGGTAAAATTAGATATGCATGTACATGTAGATCCATAACCATTGGCACCAAGAAAAATCATCTATTGCTTTCCAAAGGTGAACAATTAATTCCCTGCTAATTTGTGATCTTCACCAGGTTTATTCCTTACCCAAACGTAAAATTATAATTATGATCGTCATTTGTGTAAAACAGTTTTGGAAAAAAAAATTTTCCCTAAAATGTTGTGGCTGCTCTGAATGATAACCTATGATGAGGTAGGACAGGTTGGCCGTCTGCGTTTTATGTCCTTTGTTCTGTTCAGAATGAGAACGTAGGGTATACAAAAGCTAGCCGTCTAAGCCTTTAAGTTTTTCGTATCTGTCTTGAAAGAGAACGCAAGATATGGAAAGGCTATCCATTTAAGACATTACGGTTTTTTATACATCCGTTATGAATGAGAACGTAAGTTATGAACAGGCTAGTCGTCTGAGCCTTAAAGTTCTTTGTATCTGTTACGAATGTGAACGTAAGTTATATGAAAAGACTATACGTTTAAGCCTTTAAATTCTAAAATTCTTTGTATCTTTTATGAATGAGAACGTAAGGTTTAAAAAGGCTACCCGTCTAAGACTAAAAGTTCTTTGAATCTATCACGAATGTGAACGTATGGTATGAAAAAGCTATACGTTTAAGCCTTTAAATTCTTTGTATCTGTTAATGTCAGAACGTAAAAGTTTTTAGTTTCTGTTATGAATGAGAACGTGCGATATGAAAGGCTGACCGTGTAAGCCATTTTGTAATTTGTTGTCACGAATATGGGAAAGTAAGGCATGAAAGAGGTGATGTTTTCAACTTCCACCGCCTTTTGGCTGCTGTAAATGAAAATCTACGTAATACGAAAGCTTGACGTTTTACGGGAAATTTATCAAGCGCAGAATTTTGTAGAAAAGTCCACCTCAATGGCGCTATGAACTGTAATGTTTAAAAGTTTAAATTTAAACTGTGGGCGGGACTAAAATGCAGTATAAAATTTGAAAACAAATTCCTTCAAACATTAATACAAAACGAACAAGGTTAAAGCCATTAACAAAATTCTACGTAGCCGTAAGTCCATTGGGGTTGTTCTAAATGGGAACATTACTCCCTTGTATTTGTTCAGTAACATAATCGCAAAAATACCTAAATCTTCCGATAAAACTTAAGGCTAGACATTTCGATCCAATCAAAATCTTTCTCGAAGGCTGAAAATCAATCTTAACTTTTATCAATTATATAGTTATTCCAGTTGCCAAGCAGTTTGTAGCAGTATATCATTATTTCATGAATCGCCATTTATAAATTAAAAGGTGCAAAACATTCAACGTAGGATTATAATACTCAGTTGATATAATTGATGCGCCACTGTCTTGACTTGCTTGTGGTAACAGATAACGAATACAAAACATGATATATACTTTAATTAGGAGCTCTATGAAATCTGACAAGAACACCTTGACGAGGTTGAGGGTCGGGTGAGCAAACTGTACGTCCAGTTTTGTACGGGGACGGCTTCCTGGGCCTAGCTGCGAAGATAATTTTTTTATTTATTTTGATTACAAATCACCATTTTCCGACTTGTCGAATGACACGTTTTTGTTGATTAGTGTTTTCCCTACTGTAAATGTTCTCAACAGGGGCTGAAAATCGCCGGGCCTATTTGAAACACATCGACATGCCATGCAGAAGTACTGAGCTCGAATTTCGAGTCCATTGTGTCATGTTAATCAACCTAGAAAGGCAAAGAATAGTTTTATGCAATACCAACCTAAATTCATTGTTGAATTGTACGGCTGCGACGGTCTTAATGGGGTGGAGCTTGGGTTGAGCCTACCACGCAGAGATTTTCATTGGCTGAGGACTTAATGTCCGTCATACGTTCGTCTAAAACGCACGAACACTAGTTGAACAAATTACAAACAAAATTCGTTTTAAAGTCATTCATTTAGCGCCAATTTGAATGCAGTTTAAGATCATCGTTCAATTAACTAAACTAAATAATAGTTTTTCGAGCACGTGATCATACGGCAATCACATCTAAAACCACGCTCATTCAAATTACAATTACTACCAAATTCCACCAAGCCTTGAGCCGAGAACGTGTGAGTTTATATATAAATGGGCAAACATTTTCTAAATTTTTGCATTGGCATTCAAAGGCATTTGTCCATTTATTTTCTTGTTTTCATTAAAACGAATAGTTAGCACGTTCGCAACAACTAAGGATTTTCATTTTTTGCCTTTTTAAAGATATAAGAAAACAATGTGGCCACTGCTCACTAAACATTAAAAACCTTGGCTGAAAATAAATTACCCACAATGCAGGCCCCTATTTGGGCCCAAATAAGACATCGATGCAAAATCATGTGTAACTTTTCAATTGAAAGTGAAACATGAAAATTCGTAGTTGTTTGTGAACGTTTTAGTTTGTCATCGGGTAATGGTGAGTGCCTTTCATTTCACCCATGCTGGTTGAAGGGAAAGGTTCTTGCTATCTAAGACATTTTTAGAACAATCAAAGGAAATTGAAAAAAAGCATATATGCCAACGCTAAGAAGATATACATACTTTAAGTATGGGTGAAGTTCATATATTAGTCACAAAGAACATTGCGCAGTGTTGAACAATAGATGCTGAAGAAAATAGACACCATAAAAAAATTAATATTTAACCAAATAAAAAAGGAAAAGGAAAAGAAAAGAAACTGGATTAAAAGTACAGTTATGTATTTTATTGTTAACTTTGTTTACCTTTTGTCCATTTAATCTGTAATTATTGTGAATACGCAAAGTACTAAATTGATTGCACTTAAACGGAACGAAAAGTACAGATCAATTGTTTTTCATGGTCAGAGTATTGAAAATATTGAACTCTTCTTTGACATATCACTAGGTTTGAAATCCTGAAGAATATGGACATTATATGGATGCAAACGTTGAGAGTTCCTAGTGATTTTCGATGTGTAAGTCATTTTTACAGACCTCTAACTTAAACGTATACGTCAGGCAACCTGTGACTCATTTATTTGGGTTGGCTCACATTTATATTTTACTTTTACTTTTATTTTTACTCCTCTTGAGGGGGGCGTTTAATTGCGTAAATGAAGTTGTGAGAATATTGCATTGTCAGAATACCGTATTGATAAATTTTGGTGGCAGAATTACTATAATTAATTTCAACCAAACTTTTGGCCTGTTCCTCATCACATTCCAATCTAGTGTGTTGTATTTCAATACATTAAAAGAACTAGAATATTCACGAGATGCAGCTGAGGATTTTAAAATATTTTCTCCATACTCGGTCTTCTCCACAATAAGCAGCACAGTGACTTATACCGTTCAACGGATTTACATCAACCCACTATTTACTTTTTCCGGTGCTTGCAATAACACGTTCATTTTAAACTAAGATTTTTTTTTCAATTTTTTTTTATTTTTTAGAAATAAGATGTGGCTACATCACAGTAAAAATTTAAAATCTTGGCTTAAAATCAATCTCCTGTAATAAGCCCCATATCAGACATGCATGCGAAAACCACGTGCAAGTTTTTTCAAGTGAAAATTAAAATTCGTAGTTAAAAATTAACGTGTTCCGTGTTCCGTGCACATTGATTTGTTTAATGTTTTAAACGCAGGCTTTCAAGGTTCATCGTTTAGTTTCATTTCATCTGCAAGCCCTGTAATTTGAACCCTCATGTTGATGAGGGATGCTTCACTGCAAAAATGATGGAAAGACAAGAATAGAAGTCCACTACATCCAGTCTGAACGAACTAAGGCCAGACAAAGTCTCCGGTTCTGGTCAACGCGCGCGTCGCCGTAGACGCGCGCGTCGGCACTTTCAATTTTTCTTTTCATTGAGAAACGATGTCTAAATGCCTCAAAAATTGTTCGTTCCACAACAATCCTCGTGCTGCACAATTTAAACGTCTTTCCGATGTGTGTATGAACAATTGCACACGGAATTCCCTATACCGACATGCTATGCAATTGTGTGCATAACCTATTCTGTAGACGTCCTGAGTAACAGGGTTTTCGTTGCCTGAAAACACGTACAAAAAATTTGTTTTGCAAGTATCGCACTCGACACGCGAAACCGATTATTTGGGGGGACTTTTCAACATACATCGAAATTCACAGTCTGCCCCCTCCATCGTTGTATTGTATGTGGCAGACTTGTATTCGAGTCACCAAACATCGAGTCCGAGTCCGAGTCCGAGTCCGAGTCCGAGTCCGAGTCCGAGTCCGAGTCCGAGTCCGAGTCCGAGTCCGAGTCCGACTCCGAGTCCGAGTCCGAGTCCCGAGTCATGCAGGTCGAGTCCGAGTCCGAGGTCACGAGTCACAAAGGTCGAGTCCAAGTCCGAGTCACGAGTCACCTTTAATATGTACTGTATTGGAAATACATTTTCAGGTACTGCGAAAACCTAATAGTGTAAATGTTGCAATTTTTTCCACAGCTTTTCTCTAATTTAATAAACTAAAAATGCATGTACATGTATGTCAAATAAACCATTGAAGCCATTCAATCTACATGTAACCTGTATGCCTTGTCCTTTATTTATTTATTTTAACATAAAAAGAAACTTCTACAAATATTTACACTTTCCATATTGAAGCCTTTGACCGAATGATACAATCAGTCTGAATCAGAATGTACTGGTAACAATTTTGGACACACTCTTGCTGTTAAAATCGATGATTATTATAAAAAATGATTAGTAAACCCGAAATTGACAACTTTTGGGATCGAAGCCATACCTAAAGTTTCACTTTCAGTTTC
>JAULKO010013282.1:0-11697 GCA_032356045.1 Mediaster aequalis | reverse complement strand
CTTGGCTCATATGTAAATATCAAGTCATAATCACTGTTTGTATTTTGTGTATCAGGCTTGCCAAAGTAACAAATGAATTTTTTCTCCTTACATGTACATGTACATGTACAGTCCTGAATGTGTGTGTTTGCATTTTCATGGGGGCCTGCGATATTCAGGGAAAATATTAACGGTTTATGGTCTGATGTATATTTATCATCCTCGATAATTTCAAACGCTGTAATGAATTTGAAATCAGACTTGTATTAGTAAAAAGAAATCTCTGGTGAACCCTGAAGACACGACAATGCATTAAATAGACCAATCCATTAAGCCCCGCCCCTTGACGTATTGACCAATCACAGCCACAAGAAAAGTCTGACATGTGGTTGGGTACTTGCGGTGCGCAGGGTTGCAGCATACAGGGTGGCATTGTAGAGGTGCACGTGTTATTTCCCACATGTGCAGTGGGCGGGGTTTAACGGATTGGTCTATTGTACAAAAGCGTTTCGCAGGGTGGTTACACACAGAGTTCCTGCTTTGACCTGTAATCCAAACACCCAATGTCATCAAGAGAAAGTTGTGTATAACATGTAAAGAAACGTGTTATTTTGGATCTCATAATTAATTAGCAACAAAAGATCATTTAGTATGGACACATAGTGGTTTTTAGACAAAAAAGGACACAAGACAAATGTGATTTTGACTACAGGAACATACATATGACTGTTTATTCTAATAGAGAAGTTACAAGATTCTATATCTAAGTGAAAAAGACAAATACTATTAAGGATGCTGAAGAATAATGTTATTGCTGCATGTGTTAAAAGCAAAGAATCCAACAAAGAAGTTTTGTATGGGAACCCTATCCTAATATTACATTGAGTTTTATTTGTAATCCCTAAAGATTGAAGGAATATTGTTGTTGCATCCATTAAGATGTTGGATGGGAAATTCCTGAGGGCACCTTGTGGATGTCCAATTGTCAGTTTCTGGATGATAACTTGTGGTCCAACTGATAATCTCTTAGATGAAAGGTTGACTTTCAAAAGTTACAGGGTATTGAACGTAGTGCTGATTTGGGCTCAAAAGGTTAAAGGCCAAGGTACCTCTATGTTGAGAAATAGATGTTTCATTGGTTTGGGAGTCCAAACGAGAATTGATAATTTTGCACAAAAAGGGGGGCTTGAGACTAACAAGTAAATGTTAATGATACTCTGTTTCACCTGACATACCAGTAAACATGTAGGTGAAGACAGTCTGATACAAAGTAAACTTGAATGGTCATTACAAAATCAACAAAATAGATATACAGGATAAATAGACGGAATAAATATCCAAATGTTTTAACTGACAGGAATCTAGACACTTCTATTACCGGTATTATAATGATGACCATTATATTTATGTGGTTTTATTTTAGTGTTCTTCATTGTACAGATTATGTCTCCTAATTTCTTCTATTTACCTTGTGATAACATTGGATGATAGGTTACACAATGATTCCACAAAATGGCCCCTTCCGTCATGAATCTTGCTGTGACCATTCCTGTACTTATTTATTTTTGGTAATAGCTGAACATTTTTCTGTGAATTTCGATGCATACCAAGTATGCCACTGGAAACCACAACTTCATCCATATATTTGCTGGATTAAAAACCTGGTAGGACAAAAACCGTGCAAATTGTACAGATAAGTTGTAGTATTGAAATGTGTTTGACTTGTTGATGCAGATGGAACATTCCTGCCAATGGACCTTTGTCACCCATGTGACCAGATAGTGCTAAGCAATGCCACAACATGTGGACTGCCTTGAAGTGATTATAGTATAGGCAGGTTAAACTATATGAGCGCACACGACACGCTTGACTGGTTTATTTGAATAAGCACTCATTACCATCATCACACTAGGGGGTCCAATATGGACTGGTGTGATGTCACATGAAAGAGTCTATTCTCTACATTAATATGCTCTTTGCATTGTGGGGTTATATTCCGCCTTTTGGACTGATATATCTGGAATATCGTCTTGGCTTCATGCCTGACCAAATTGTTCCATCCTGCTTGCGTTCCAATCCGCCTTTGGTGTATCGTTTCCTGTTGTCATGGAGCATTGTGCTGCTTCATCCCACATGCATCATCCCTGCTCAAGTTGTTCCCACACCCAGTCTGATTGATACAGGTGTACTCCTTCATTCTCTGTCCACAATGCCCATCTTTCCTGAATTTCCACCTCTGTTTTCCCAAATGTCTAGACACCGACAGTCACCTGAGACAGACACATACAAAAAAGAAACTTCTGCAAGTAAAATGTACTTTTACATGTAGTAGTTTTGCAGTAAAAAAGGGGTCATATATGGGGTTTTGAGTTTGACCTACATGTAGTTGGGAATATCTGGAGCTATGATCAGTTCAGCCCAAACAGTCTGTTTTTGGCCACTCCTGCAGTTTATGTGGCACAAACTCTTGTCTGTAATTGGCAGCAAAGAGGATGCTTAATAAAATGGCAAAAGTAATGGGCACTGGAGATATTCGATATGGATCAAATAATAAATAGGTTTGGTGAAAAAAGCAATAATGAATAAACTTTAATTGTAGGTTGGGAGATGACACAACCCAAGAAAGTTTTTCTTGACGTCTTGTGAATAAAAAAAAAGCTTGTTCAAAAGATTAGAATGAATCCTAAAGAAGCAAAGGTTAAGTTGGTGTTCCGGTCAGTATACTGTGATCATCTTTAGGAGAACGCCTAATAACTTATGTACATGTATGTAGGGGTACCTTGTAGTTTAAAACCTAGAACTTCTTCTTGGGAATATAACTAGAGGCTTTATCAGAGATGTGCACATTATCGTCCAAGCAATATACAAGCCTAAAACTAAATTTAAAATAAATTTGGCATGAAATTGGAATATTTTATTCTGAGGTCTCTCTGGCTTTTGGATCTGTACAAGAGTATATATATCAAGATCATGCAGATGGTGTAGACTCTTGAATTTTCTCCAGAGACAGTCTTTTATTGAACCATCAGTTCAGCTAGCCCATTAATGACCGGACCCAAACATTAATTGATAAATACTTCAATTTCATGCCAAAATAATAATGAAAAAAAACTGGTTGCCCATTGTGACTGTAGATGCGACTGCGATGGCCTTGATTTCTCTCAGCTACCCGTCCTTGCATCAGGTTTGGCTCTGCATCCAAATAGGAAATACATCATAAACATAAAAGAAAGTGGAATATTTCATGCTGACAAATTTCGCAATATTTTCATATGGCCTGTAAAAGACTGTATAAGGTCACATGATCTACTGATTGTGCTCTCAGTCATGTGATAGGCTATGTGTTGATAACAAGCCAAAAGGTTTAATAGAGAATAACATACAGCACTGGGAAAAAATTATTGGACCACCAACATTTTAAAGTATATCACAGATACATCAAGTCATTTTACTGCGTATACCCTTTATTTGTGACTGATATAGTTGAGAACTTCAAAATTGTCAAAGTTAATAAATTGTCTGCCTAAATCTCATTTGAGTGGTTTCAGTTACCTCATTTTATGGTAATTTTTTCAAACTTGCCATATTGGCAAATTATCCAAACATAATTAAAATCAGCCAAACATTTCAAAATTATTGTAAAACACCATGATTTTATGATTCACCGTTTTCACCCAATACTGAGACATGTCTGGAACGAATTACCAGTCAATCATAAACACCTGCAGAGTGACATTTAATGACAAAAATGTTGGTGGTCCAATAATTTTGTACATATTCACAGGTATTTGCTGATGTAATTTGAGGAACTGATGAGTTGTGTAAGAAGATTATAGTTTCCTTTCCCACTTTTTAACTTGGTGTTTTGATATTTATTTGTACAGTGGCTGGCCTAGACTTGATTGGTAACTGTGCTACTGTCAGGCTCACATAATATGTAAGTATGCCATTTACATATGGTTGGAAATGTATGACCAACGTAATTTGATGATTAGAGTCACACAAGTGCAACATGTACATGTATGCACTGGATGAAAGTGATTATTATGAATCTTCTTTTGTTCTTTCTTGAGTACATGAACTTTTTGTGAGGTTTCAGACCATTTTGAGGTGATAATGAGACTACACTTGGAATCATTACATGCTATACTGAACATGTGCAACAACCACATACATGTATGTCTTTAGGCAGATGGGTCCCATTCCATGTTATTCTGGGCTTCTGGTGCCTGGTAGTCTGGTGCCGGTGGCTCATAGCTTAATGTTGGTGGTCCTCGTGCAATCGACATCAGGGTTTGGGTCTTCACATGAAAATAAGAAAAAGTTGAGATGCATACTTGTAGCTTGTATTTTATACAACAGGAATGTATAATTCTTGAACACATCTATAATGCTTAACCTGTGCACTAAAATAATTGACAAATTTATTGGTCACGGTAGTTTAAATTCCCTTGTGCTATTATGTTTCAACAATCGAAATCGACAACCTGTCAAAGGTACAAAGGTATTTATGAATGAATAATTGTATAAAGTTCACAATCACATAATTATGTGGCAATTTTTTTTTCGGGAGGGGGGGGGGGGGTGTAAATCCATTCATTTTAAAATACATTCTTTTAAATTCGAATTATCAGACTCATCTTACCTCCCTCTGTCTCATAATGGACTTCATCCTAACATCGATGCCATTCCTAATATTATGCCCATCTGGTGCACTATTTTTGTCTGAGTTCTAAGTAGAGGAAGCAGGAAAAATGTTATCATGAATAGCTTTATGGATAATTTGTGTACTTCAAATGCTAAAGTTTGCTTGTTCAATTTGTTTGCTTTTTTTTGTTGGGGATATTTTTATTACAAACAGCCATCTATGGTTTAATGTATGGATAAGAAAAGGCAATGTCTGGGTTTTTGCCTTCAAAAATTGAAGGGAAAAAAAGCAGATTGTTAATTTTTGACAAATGCATTTTCCCACTTGTCTTCCTTCCAGAAAAGCAATTTTATATTTCACTGGCTGAAATATTAACAAGAAACAAAAAAGCAAAAGAGCAAAGATTGAATCTGACCAAACAAGGTTTGTTTAGTGATCGTCTTTGTGATCAGCCAAAATGTTGACAAATGAGATTTGCTAAACATATAATCTGCCCTTTTCCAACTTTCCATCAACTTTTTTTTATCAAACTATGTAGTTTAATTTAGTATAGCATACTATGATTCACAGGTAATTTTCTGAAATCTCAACAAAAGGAAACAAACAAGGAAAAAAGTGAAAATTAAACATGTGGGAAAAGTAAAGGAATAACTATAAAAACTAACAAAATAAGAACAATTTCCTTACCAATGATAGCTCCTTGAACCCTTTAATAACCTTGGAAAGAAAATACAATAACAAAAAGAAAGAACAAAATTGAAAAAATGAAACTGGTAGATGTATGTTTCTGCAGATAAGATATACACATTTATAGTTCACTTAGGCTACTTTCAACGAAAAATAATAATTATTGTCTAAATAAACAAACTAAAACTTTTAAACTTTTTTCTAAAAACAAACCTCATTCTAAAAACAAACCTCATTCTAAAAACAAACCTCATTAAGATGGTTGTCAGGTTCATTGACCTGTATTTCGTTATCCTGTAGATATTTCGTATATGCACTTGAGTTGCCCTCATATTCTGGACTCTGTAACAAATTTATGCACATAATTATTTTGATTGTCATGAGATATTCACAGTAGAGTGTAACTCAATGGCCAACTTACTGTGCCTTCCACTTGTCATGTCGTGCAGACCTTGTATTTTCATTATTAAATGCACATTTTAATAAGCCAGTGAACAGAAGATTGTTGGCATCCAAAGTGGACATACATGTAAGTACATGTATGCACACAAGTGCTTCAGAATGTCAAGAACAGTGTGACAAGAGACTATCAATATTATTATTTTATTTCTGGTAACCAAGGATTCCTCAAACCACACATATTAAGCCTGAAGAGAGTTGCAGACAGCATTATGAAGAAATGTTGAGTTTCAGAGTTGGGAGGAAACTCCAGAGGCCAATTTCAAGGAGCTGCTATAAATGGTTAGCAGCAAAATTGTGCTATTAAACCTTTTAGCGTGTTTCATGTGCAAAGCTTGCAAGTGCATGGAGATTTCTATTGCCACTATCTAAAGCACAGTCCATTTCTGAAGTTAGCGTGCACTTTGCTGTGCTCACTTCTTATGGTCTCTGTGGTATAGACGAAGGTTCCGTTAGCAGATTATCATTTTCTTAATTGGGCCCAGATTATATTCAGGGGAAACTAATGGAATCAGGGATTTGGCTGACTTGGGCCAAAGGGACCAAAAAAGTGTTAATGCACCCTGCCTTTCTACAAGAATTGAGGAGGTCCCTTTAAAAAGTAAAAATAATAAAATTGATTGCCTGGGCTTATTTTCCCAGATGGATGCTGCCTCTTTTTTTTCAAAATGACTGTTTTCCCACCAACGACGGAGTCTATCAAATCAATTTAAAACATGCTTTGAATCATTTCCTTGCTATCGCATTTTTTTTAAAAAGGAAACGGGATGCTAATATGTTAAATTTTCTCAACTTGGCCCCTGTATGTATCATGGGGAGGTCTACCAGTGTCATGTGCCAGGTTCTGAACATCTCAAGCCACCCCCCAAGCAGTTGGTATGAATGAAAACAAACTAAGCTTCCACAATACCATGCTGGTAGCATTGTGAGCTATAGCTTTACATTGTAACATGTAGCAGTTAATCTGTGGAAGGTTGACTTGAGCTTGTTCCCAATGCAGGATCCAAGATGACACCATTTCTAAACAACTGTAAATAGCATATGATTTGGATAATGTTTCACTTTACATTGCCATTTGTGCTCTACTAAGGCAGTTTGAGATTTAAACACCCAAATTTAATGCATTTAATTTTACCTCTTCAAGTCGGGGTTTCTTCCTCGCAGGTTGTTCACCTTCCTCATTTCTATCAGCAATTTGACAGTATTTCCTTTTGCGGATCTGTGTGAATTTAGAAATAAATTCTTTGAAACCTCAGATAATGCCTCCATCCACCTGGAGACGTCTGGAGCTTAGCAATTCAGTTACATTGTATACACTTAAAAAAATGAAAGTGTTGGATCATTAGGAAGTGTTTAATACCCAGGAAGTGCTAAGTATAACATGTATTAAACTGAATTGACTAAATTAAAAGGCGAAACCTGCACCTAGGTGTTTAAAATAGTAGCCACTGACCGATTACACTTAAAATGTTAAGTGTGTACACTTTCCCCTTCTGTGGAATGTACTAGTATTAACCTAATAATTATTCTTTAAACTGTCCCTAAAAAGGACCATAATTTCTGGGACCATAATTCCGCAACTTTGCGGGAAAACTAAAAATGGCCATTTCTCAATGACGAAAGATTTTTTCTTAAAAATCCTCAAAAGTCTCCAAACCAAAGATTACTTAAAGAAAAGAATGTTTTGCGAGACTATAAACACCTTTTATGAGAAAAATTGCTGAAGAAAAAAAATGTTCTGATAGTAAACAAAAACAGAAACACTTATTTCGTGTATGGGGTCGAACTCGAACCTCGCCGTCGGGAGGCAAATGCTCTATTCACAATGCTACAAAAATACAGTAGTTCGGATAGACCGCACTTCGGCCATACACGAATGATATCCGAAAAATTCCTCGTAGAAAACCACGAGGTGGTTCTCCGACTGCGGACCATGCGAGGAAATTTTGAATCTACAACGTACGTACTTTACTAGACTTGATTCTGGTTGATAAGGAAGATGACGGAACATTATGCACGTAGCTCCGGATACCACCGTTTACAGCTACCAGTGCCCAACGGCTTGACAAAGTCTAGATTCGATGTGATGCGGCATGCCACGTGAAACCTATGGTTTTCTGCCTTCCCAGAATTCTTATGTTATTACACTGTTGTGATCTAAAATTTGAAAATGACTTTATTTCTCACCCGAACAAGTCACAATCACAAAACTTTGGAATCAAAGAGAAAAAAATACAACAAATATGTTTCGTAGAGCTTGTTGCAATAAGAGACTCCTAAATATGCCATATATATGAGCGTGAACGTTATGATCTCTGGCTGATGTCATGGTGACGTCTTAAATTTTTTATTTTGACATAGACATCTTTGCCAACAAACCAACAATTTCCAATAAAAAATAAACGATGTACCTGGTTTTATTCTTTATATACGGAGTTAAAAATGTTGATTAATTAAATATTCATGATGTCATAACATGACACATGATTATGTCATCACGACGTCACCTTAATTTTCATCTATAACACATCCCTGTCTACAAGGTTTGAACCCGATCGGACATTTCTTCTGTCTGATATTGCACTTAACATAATGGAAATTTAAGGTGACGTCACGTGACACGATTACGTAATCATGACGTCACCTCAATTATAGACTCAAGAAGTTGAAAATGAATCCCATTTTTGATTAAAAAACACAGTATTTTGTTAAACATGCAAGTACTCACCCTTAAAAAATGATAATTACGTATCTTGCAGTCCAGATCACTAAGTGGAGGTTTTAGGGGCTTCGAAACAATAACTGGCATGTTGACCAACTTTTTTAGTCTGGCGTGCGAAGAAGTGGGATGAAAAAAATAGGAATATAACACATCTTTGGAAAATTGAAACAGTTGAATATTGACATGACAATAGTTATATGAACATGTATACTCGAACATAAATTACCATGCAATATCTACAATAACAATAATTGCATGTAACACACGTTCTTCGACCTCACACATGTATCAAAAGTCGTGCACTTTGATTTGTGTCAAATCAACAGGTCTTTCACATGGACAAGTACAGTATACATGTACAGTGGTTCATGTACATCACATGCCACTAATGAATCTTTTAACTGAAGTTGACAATAATTAAAACTCACCAGTTCACGGTAAAATTCAGACTTTTCGAGTGCGGTGTTACTTTCTTCCATAGGAATTTTATTTTAGGAATTCCCCGGTTACAGCTTTTATGTAATGTACGCATGCGCTATGGTTTCCTGGCCCATTATGTTAAACACAGTACCATTCACAGGGTCTGATAAAAAAATGAACCTGGACTTGAGCCAAGAAAACAGCTGTAGAACTTTGCTGTCTGGTATTGTTGGGTTGTAATGTACAATTACAGAAATTGTATGCATGCTTGAAAAAAAACTTGTAAATATAAGAAGCATGTACTCGCTTCTTTCTGGGGTTTATTTGTTTCACCTCATATTCCTTCAATTAATTTAAAGTACATGTATAATAAATTGAAATGATTGCAAATATTAAACATGAATAAACTGTGTTTGTATTTTTTATTTGGAAATCCCAATTCCAATTCATTTGACCTTGTTGGCCCCAGTTCATTACAGTATTGTGAGGCAGAGGGGTGTCAACATTTTTGCATTGATTGTCTGAATTTTTCCACAAACTGTGAGCTGAGTTAAAACAAAAAAATATTTGTTGAGGGTAATGAAAGTTTGTGTCATTCAGTGCTCGCAGAATTGTTTCAGTTTGGACATTAAGCCAAATAAAATAAAACAGGTTTGCTATTACCTCACCTACGTGTACCGTAGTAAACTATGCAGATCCTAAATCCTTTTCTTTCAGCCTTTGAGAAAGATTCTGCTAGGAGCGAAACTTCAGGTCCTCCTAACTTGTATAAATTATATTTTTCCGGTCATTCCAGTTGGCAAGCAGTTTGTAGTAGTATATTATTATTATTTCTTCTTTTTAAGTACAAAGATAAACTGATTTGGGGCTGATCCCTATTTTCAAATTGTTGTCACAGAAATGTCTGGTTTATCTTTTATTTCATCTTAGTTTATTTATTAATTACAAAGTTAAGTATTTAAAATTACAGCATGCAAACAGTAATGGAAAAGGTACATGTAGCTTATGAAATATAAAAAACAACAACAATACTGTCCTGCATGTAGCCATGTACAGCTCTGGAAAATCTTATTGGACCACAAACATTTTCAATATTCTGTCACTCTGTAGGTGTCTTTGACTCTGATGTGTATTTAGTTCTTCATATATATTCATATCATTTAATGTGAATGCAATGGAAATTGGGCAAAAAAACTCAAATCATACTTTTACTACTTAAACTGTTGTGTTGGGACCGTATAGTAGTAATACGGGATATACGTCAATTTAATATATTACTAACAAAAACAAAAATAACAGCTGTAAATTAGCAACAACAAATAAGATCGTCTAGACATGTACATGTAACGGTCTGTCAGATATCAGTATTTGGTTGCATGGCCTTTACTCTTGATGACAGCATGGATGTGCATGGTCATGCTCGCCATGTTGGTGGTCCAACAATTTTTTTTCCAGAGCACTACTGTAGTTATCAAGACAAAACAGATGGATGTCTTTTTTTGCTGATTAGTGACCCCTTTCCACCCTAGTTTTTTTTTGCCAGCAAAAAAGTATTTCCCCTCCCTCCCACCGTATTTTTTTCAGTGTAGGGAACAAATGTTATTTTATTTGGCCTTAACATTGTTCAGGGTAGAGGGGGTCATGTATGTGCAAGTCAGTGAAATTTGCAGGGGTTTTCCGATTTCTGTGTATGTAGCCTACATCACCTGTAACTGTTCCGTGCACAGAACTTTGCCTAGGTTGTGCATGCACACAATGTCTTGTACTGTGTAGGTAAAGTGGGGTGTGAAGCTATGTTTGTGTTCGAAGGCAGTTATGATTGGGAAGAAAATGACCCAATATTTACACTTTTGTTCCCTTAATACTTTTGTTCCCTTAATATCAAAATAAATCCAATTAAATCAGATTGAGTTGTAAAGACTGAATGGTTACTTTTGCTTAAAAGTTCAAAATTTGAAAATAAGATAAGAATGTCTGCAATCACTAAAATTGCTGTTGGGATGATAAAGTAACCATTTATGTGGGACCTTGTGATTATTGCAAAGTACATGTACTACATGTACACTGTACATGTACATGTACATTATGTTCTTGAGAAAAAGAGTCGGACAAGATAATTAAGAAAAACTGACTTACCGTATAAATATGATATTTGAAAGATACACTTTGGCTAAAAACATCTTCATTTGGTTTGGAACCCTATTTTCCTTTCTAAAAATACCTAGGTAATTTTGGTCAGAGCATCACCCTTATATCTTGATTGATTGATGGATGTTGGTCTTTTGCGCAGGAATAAAAAAATTGTAATGACCACATGGAAAGTTTAAACTCTGTTGAAATACACAGGTGTTTGCGTTTGGGTAATTTATCAAGACCTGATTATCTTGCTGGTATAACTTGGGTTGAATTAGCCTGATTTATGTTGGCACTTTACTTGGAAATTGATATAACCCATTAGGTAATGAATTGAGTACATGTATAACAAACTGAGTAAAAATAACAAAATATGGTTGAGGATTATGGCAGGCCTCAACCTTAAGCTTGAGAGGGGCAAGGCCACTTGGCCTCAAAGGCTCCCCAAAATAAAAAGGGCACCAAGGCCAACTGAAAGGGCATCAAGGCCATTTTCAAAAATGTTATTTGTTGATGACTTAATGTACTTTCTTTCAATTTCAAGATGGTGTTTAACCTTCCAACCCGTATTTTTGGCTTTTCCGACCAAAGTCGGAAAAGGCTTTGTTTTTGTTCTGATTTTTTTTTTTTTTTTTTTATTTCTTATTCT
>JAULKO010013176.1:0-11699 GCA_032356045.1 Mediaster aequalis | reverse complement strand
CGGGATTTGAACCTGCGACCTCCGGAATACCGTACCGGCGCTCTACCAACTGAGCCATCTTGCCCTATGTTGGCAGTTTCCCAACTATAGGGTATCGTGGATTTGTGACTTCTGACTAGCGCCCCCTGAACAAGGGTACTGATAGCTCAGTTGGTAGACCGCCGGTACGGTAGTCTGGAGGTCGCAGATTCAAATCCCGCTCCTCCAGTTTTCTTTGTTCATACTGAAAATTAAAGTATGGCAAGTTACAAACGTCAATGAAATCAGCATGCAGCTCCGCACATTGCCAATTAGTGGTTTTTGTCTCGATCAAAACATTTTTTTCGCGGGCATGGGGAGGATCGGAAAGGGCCCATGAATTTTATTCACACGTTGAATTAAATTTTACGAATAATCAATATCTGTCTTTTTTTAACATTGATCAAATTAGTGCCGCCGTCGTCGTCGTCTTCTTGCAAGTAAGGGAGCGTCTCAAAAGTCGGAACGCCTGGAACGTTCCATCGGGAACACCGCCTGTTCCTATCGGGAATACGCGCTGTTCCCACTGGGAACACACTGTGAACAAGTAACAATGGATTCAGTGCCAAGTAACAATGGACTTTCAATGTTAGTGCACCGTCGTTCTTTTGTTAGATGTTCATTTTGACAGCTTGGGAACGCCAGATCATTCCGTATGGGAACGTTGGTCTATGCGCGTGCACGCTTAATCGGGAACGGCCTGTTCCCGTCGGGAACACGCTGGGAACACGGCGCGTTCCCAACGGGAACACACGCTGTTCCCGAAAGGAGCGTTCCAATGGGAACGGGAACGTTCCGACTTTTGAGACGCTCCCCGAACGAAATAAATGTTGATAGATTAATATCGGAGATGTAAGAAAAGCGACGTAAGCAAAGGATTGACACAATCATCAATTCTAGACTGTCAACGTCACATATTATAGATGACCATTCACAACATCCTGGATAGGCCTACTGATGATGTGTTGTACGCCGATTACTGAATTGTATACACAATCAACGATAAACAACCTGACTTCCAAAAGTCGAAAAAAAGAAGAAACAAACTCACAACTCGCCTTAGATGATATAAAACTGGAGGTTGCTTTGAGGGACCTATTGTCGTGTGAGACCGATTTGACATGAAGTAAATAAACCTCATTAACTTCGGGGTTTCAATGTTAAACGTCCAGCGATAATACGATTATATCATTCCTAGTTTCTATTGATTTTTGTCATCTCATTACCAAAAACAAGCAGGTTTTACTAACACAATCGTTTATTCCACTATCCTGGACGGCGTGCCCATTATTTTACCGTTCGTCTTTCATTTCTCCTTTGTTTCATTTTTTTTTTTTTTGGGGGGGGGCTAAACTTTACACGGGCAATATAGGCCTACCTCCAAATCTTTCTCCTCGAAAACTTAAAGGGCAATTTCCAGGATCTTTTTCATCTAAATAGTCCTAACAGATGAACTGGAGGCCAATGATGTATGATTTTATATTTATTTTATGGAAATGGTATGGCTCTCCGCAAAACTCTCTGTCAAAGAATATTTGAACCGGTAGTCCTATGCAGAATGTGTAAGAGCTCCATAGCATGAGCTCCGGTATACGCGTCTCGTCACTCTTTCCAGGACCGTACGCAGGATTTATAATGGGGGGGGGGCGTAGATTAGAAAGTTGGACGACTGCTAGCACTAACCCCATAAGTCCCGCTGTCAGGGGTGCGTATTCAATTGAAAAATGCTTTAAAAATGTGGACCTTTTTAAAAATGTCAATCTCCTCCTCCTCCTCCCCCCCCCCCCCCCCCCCCCCCCCCCCCCCCCCCCCGTACGGGCCTGCTTTGTTGATCTTGTGATCAAAGTACATACACATCACTTGATAATTAACTTGATCCATGTCCCACGATAACGTGTAATGCTATGTCACAAATTGTGTTCATTGCCCCAATGCTACTGTATACTATGGTCGCCATTACGCAGTTCTACGTAAGTACATTACTATACTAGTTTACTAATACATGTACCATGGCAGTACATGAAGGCCTAATGCTGGGTTTTTAGTTACTTGTGACCCAGCCCGCCAAACGAGGATCGATCCGTGCCCATGGCCATACATTGTAAAAAGTGTGCGCACATCATGGACATGGATATGGACATACGCTCTCGTTACCTTACAGGCATGGGCGGAGATCCCGGGGGATGGGGGGGGATATACCCCCCACACTTTTTGGGCGGGGGGGGGTGGCCCAAAGAATCACCCCCCCCCCCCCCCCCCCAGATTTGCCTTTACCATGGGAAAAAATAGGCGTCTTTTACGCAAAATGAAAAACTTAAAATCATACAAAAATCATGAGATTGATGTGCGGCCATGACGGCAGGTGCGTATATGTACATATGGTATTACCTTGCGAAGAGCGCCCTCAAGTTCTTGCAAATCCTAACACCCCACCCCCGCTTATCAATATATTTCCCATAGGGCTAAATGTTGGGGGGTTCACTTTCGGGTTGTGATTTTGGGGGGACATTCATGATCATCACCCCCAACTTTTGGAGTAATGGACACATATCTCCGCCACTGCTTGCAGGTACCGAACAAGTGGGGAAACAGTCATTTTCGGTTTGAATCGCGTGCGGCATTATGCATTATTTACATAGAGCTATCTGGTCACGTGAATGAAAAAGGTCAGTCAACGTAATTAGTGGTGCGGCACGTGATAACCAATAGACGGTTCGTCGATGATACGTCGAGTGAGCTTCGACCGAGCAGCGCATCAATCTCAAGGAAGCAGACAACTTGCCAGGACGAAGATATTGAGTGAGTGTTCATAGTACCGGTATAGGGAAATACTTGTAGCTTAGTTAATCACTATTTTTTATTTTGTAGTTTCTATGCGAGTTCCATGACATTTCTGAAACATTCAAGGTTTCTTTTACTTCAGAAGGACATACGCTAGAGACGTTGCCAGTTACCAAACGTGATTTTTCGATTTCTTGTATTTAACTGTTTGAAAAATATTTAACAAGAAACATGAATTTTAATTGTTTAAGTGGAACGTTGTTTTTTTAGGAACACGCACGCCAATATGTAATTGAAATAGCATTGAATCATTGTCAGATTTGCATGCTCATAATTTTGTTGTGGCTTTAAATTTTTTTGTTCTCGTTTGATGCTTTGTACTTGTATGATACTGATGTAATACGTCCATTGCATTCACGTAAAGCTGTGCTTAAGGACAGTTTAAATAACTATGTAACCATTATGACATTGTGAAAGTTTTGACCAACGATTGAATGAGATGCGATTTCTTGATATTCCTCCAGTTTGATACATTTGGGATTGAGTGGCAGATACCTGGGCGAGATTTTGAATGTTTGATGCTTTTACAAAGTGACGGTGAACTACAGCCGCATACACAATTGGAATGTGGTGTCCTTCGTAGAAGAACATATTGTTCTGGTGGCTCAATATCTAAATTCTGTGTCGTCATCCACCATGTGTTTTTTTATATTGAAAAATTATCTTTCCACAATTCTCTAAAATGTTCCGCAAATTCGGTTATGTTGTTATGAGATATTTGTGTAACACGTGTTATTTTCGAATTCCAAAATTCCAACTAAAAATGACTCGCTGTTTACACTGTGTCGGGCTGCATTCACGCTATCATGAAAAAATGGTACGAGCCTATGCAGTCAGCTTTACGCTGCAATAAGCTCCCGTATTACATATTTGCTTGTAAGTTTGATGACATTTCGCAGCAGCTATCGAAAAACATTGTTTAAAAAAAAAACTCTTGTGACGGTACGACAGTGTAACTTAAATAATGTATTACAAAGCATGGAGACCTTTATAAGGGATACACCTTATGTATGAAGACTGAATTATCTTTGCAGTTTTGTGCAACTTTTAGCCGCAGCTGATATCATGACAAATTCGGTGGATTTCCGCCAATGGGGCAAAGAGATGGTAGACTATATCGCAGATTATCTGGACAACATCGCCGAACGTCCACCGTTGTCTCAAGTTGAACCGGGCTATTTAAGGAGGTTAATACCCCATGAAGCTCCGCAGTACCCAGACAAATGGCAAGACGTCTTCGCAGATATCGAACGAGTCATTATGCCAGGGGTAGGTGTAATTCATCACCTATTAATTATAAGAATTAAAATCACTTATGCTATCATAGTTGAGCTTATATCATAATCATAACTGGCGCATTGGTTGGTACATTGGAACTTTCCTTACCTTGCACGTCACAGACCCGGGTTCGAATCTCGCCTGGGCCGACAAGTGGATTGGGTTTTCAGTCCCTGCCTGATTCCACCGTTCCACCAGAATATAATTCCTTCCACTATTAAAGCTGAACCTTTCTTCATCGCCTTTTTAACATGAATTTTCTGCGAGCTAATGTGCGATTATAAGCTTTTGGGGAATCCTTTGTTTTATTATCAAAAATAAATAACGATAGGCCCAAAGTATCATCATCGTTTTTTTTCCTGTCATTCATTCCCAAGACGCAGAAAGCAGGTTGGACACGACAAAATATTAATGGATACTTAGTTTATGGCTTGTTTAATTAGCAGGTGATCCACATCCCACACTACAACATTTTCATGTCTAAGATTTGTTTGACCATGCTCCGTTAAAAAAAATCACACAAAACCCCTAGGCTTGGAACCTTCGAGAACCCATGACTGTTACGCAGACGGATATGTGGCAAGCTGTGCTGACGTCATTATGTCAATATACCGTATCTTTTAATTTCCTCTCCCGAGAAATCAGGTTCATTAGACTGACAAACATGGCCTTATTGGTTGACAATAGTGCGCGGGGGAAAAACACAGTGTGCAACAGATGGGCCAGTAATGAAGCAGTGATTTTGTGTGGTTAATAAGTGACTTAGCTTTTGCTTAATTGCTCCCTACAAGCTAAAGCAAGAAGCCTGAACAACCTGTAGATTTTAATAAGCTCTAGCATTAATAATGGGCAAGACATAGGATATTGCCAGATACAATGAACGCATGTCGCACTTGCAACCTGTATTTTTTCTTTGAAAACGATTTCCCCCTGATTTTTATGCACGACACGTTTATCTTATATACAATATTTTGGTTTTTCGATTCTAGTTTAAATTTTACATTGAAATAAGCATTTTGAAGGGCAAGTTAGTCAAGCAATTAACATTTGTTTGAATACGTAATGCCGTTATGGGCACGCTTGGATTGTTGTAATAGGAGTGGATTGTGTGACTTACTTTGGTCGGAAATATTTCCAAAAATTGTGGCCCCCAACATATTCCGCTGGGTCGGTTCTCATACGTTCGCCGGAATGTTTCACGCATGCGGCAAAAGTGAAACATTGCGTCCATGATGGGGAATTCACTCATAAAAGGCTCAAAGATTTGTTAAATTTGCCTCAAAATTCCCGTAATTTGTTATGGCGGAGAAGCTTGCAACCAATCTCTCTCTTTAGCTAATGTATATTATTGAATGGCACAAATAATGTGTTATTACATCACGATCTTCGCCTTTATAATGTCATTGATCAATCAACAACAAGACCAAATATTCACCTCTTTGATCATATTTTGGATTGATGTTAACGTACTCCAAGGATGGTTTAATTATACATTCTAATTCCAATATTAAAGAGCATTATTTGAGACTTGGTTAAGCCCGAGGCACGCAGATGGCCTGGCTGAATGCGGCTCACATTTCGTGCCCACAGTCACGACGTGATGGCGGGCTTGCAAGAAACAGAACAAATTGATACTCTAGATTCTGAAAATCGTTGTCCTGTAGGCTTCCTATCCTTCAATGAATTCAGACCCGTACGCATAATAATTACATAATAATTCTTTCATTCTATATTAGGCAGGATTATCACTGACGTGAAATGCTATATTGTGACATGTATAAAGCTTGGAAATTCAAATACAAAATCATTTCATGCTTTTATAATATAATCATTACAGAATTTAAAGTGCGGACTGGCTGTCCACCCTTATATTTATATAGGCCTAATTTGAAGACAGATTAAGGCGTACAAGTGGCAATATTATACTATTTTACTGCTGGATATTTCTGCATATTTAATGGCAGATCACACATTGGCACTCTCCACATTTCCACTCCTACTTTCCTACCGGTAACTCCTACGCTGCTCTACTTGGCGACATGTTGTCTGATGCCATTGGATGTATTGGATTCAGCTGGGTAAGGAACGTTTCATCCTCTAGCTGATTACCAAAACATAAAGTAAAGGGGAGAGATCAGTCTTTTCAGGAAACCTTCAAAGCGGCGTGTACATATTTCTTTCCCTCGGGTTAGGGATACAATTCTAGTTTTTCTTCAATTGTTGTAACTGACCCACTCTGTTTTTATCAGGAAAATACCCCACATTTTATTTAATAGCCTATATGCTGTATTTAACGATGAATGGTGATTTTGTAGTTGTTGGTCTGTAGTCAAAATTGATTGCTGGATTCTGAATTCACGATATGGACACATCCAACGGATTGGGGTTATTCTTCTAATCACTAATCCATGGCCAATGGCCTATGCAGCAAATATGAAAAGTAGATTCTCTATTTCCACTTAGAAATGGAATCATTTTTTTGGTCAAACCATTAGAACAAATACGTCTGAAATACGTGATGTACAATCACGCCCGCCCCTCCTCTTCCCACCCAGTAAAATCCGCGGGCATTCCTGCGGAACAATAACCTGAACAATGGGATTATTTCTTATGGGATGACCTCGTAATTCAGTGGTCTAATTTGTGTGTTTCACACTATTTTGTATCTGCAAGAAATGAATGTTTGCGCTTGTCTGATGCAGATCAGCAGTCCAGCATGTACCGAGCTGGAGATGATAACTCTGGACTGGCTAGGCAAGATGCTTGAGCTTCCAGAGGCATTCCTGTCATGCTCCGAGGGTAGCCAAGGTGGTGGAGTTATACAGGTAAATCCATCCAGAACATTCAGAGTAATTCAAATCACGTGTAAAAGATGACCATTATAATTATTGTTCATGTGAAAGTATCTTTGTATTTACCTCTCATTCGCCATGAAACACCGAGGCAAATGCCCGTGCCACTGCCGTCCAGTATGCATCGTTGGTGATCTCGAGACCGGTTTCGCAGTGAAAGGCCTACCTTCTGTGCTCAACTGATTTTGCATCAGTGGCGTATCCATGGTTTGAGTCCGAAGTGTGAAGTGATGGCGCTTGTGAATAAAACCAAAAAAATAAAATTGGCAAAATAAGTCGCCCCCCCCCCCCCCTCCTCCCCCACCACGCTGGATACGGCATAGTATTTGCATTCTCCAACACAACTGTTTCTGTTCTTTTCATGGGGTTTGAATGAGGGATCCGGGTGGGAACACGCAACGTGAAGAAATGATCATTAAGCATGCTGATTTCGAATAATATTTGTACGGAAATGAGAATTTTTCGGTGTTTTTAGGGAGTTATATTGACGTGGAAGTGCTTTCGTAATCAAAGAGGGAAAGGGGATCACTTTTTTTCGTGTTTGGTTTTCAAACCAGTACGCAACCACAATAACGTGACAATTTTATCCAACTCCATATATAATCTGAAATCTTCCTGCCAGATAAATTATGCTCCTGAAAACTAATTGTTCAATACCACCTGTTACAAGTGACATACAAAATTCACTATTCTAAGTTAGTTTTCTGTAGCCATAGTTATATGTAACCATAGTTATAATTAGCTTCAAAGTACACCCATGCCAGTCAGTGTCTTTTCTTTTCGTCAGAACATTTATTAGGAGATTTAGAGTGAATGTCCTAAGATCTGTTCTTATTCCTCAGGGCACAGCCAGTGAAAGCACAGCCATGGCTCTTCTTGCTGCTAAAGAGAGAGCAATCCGTCTACACACATCATTGCATCCAGACACCGACCAATATGAGATCATGTCCAAACTTGTGGCCTACACATCAGAATATGTTAGTTAGAAATGATTTGACGATATTATATTATATTATGATTTGTTCACGAGGCAAATCTTAAAGGGGAAGTGTGGCCAATGTGCGGGCGTTCGTCTTCCTTTTGAACGGTATAAAATCCTACCAGTAATTAGCCTTGTTTGTTCAAAGACATGCGTTTTTAAATATGTTGGTAATGGGGGAATATTAACGTTGGTTCAAGTAGAATACAGACCTGGTTTCGTTAAGATATGGTTGTTCATGCTTGAATCTGCATGGTGTATTTGGACGTGGAACGGAGT
Organism: Mediaster aequalis; assembly: GCA_032356045.1. Classification (NCBI taxonomy): domain Eukaryota; kingdom Metazoa; phylum Echinodermata; class Asteroidea; order Valvatida; family Goniasteridae; genus Mediaster; species Mediaster aequalis. The sequence continues at coordinate 3,452 of JAULKO010013176.1, read as the reverse complement.
CGAATTTTGTTTTATTAAATTTGAAAGATTGCTAATGCTTAATCTGATATTTCCATTTGTCAAAGGCCGTATTGAAAACAACTTGTTAAATTGTTAATGATCCGTTCTCTGCCAAAGAAAAAAATATTTAAATCAAATGCAAAACTACATTCTTATTTTTCGATTTTTTTACGAGATGAAAAACAGAGTTAACATCAGATGTATATAATTATCTTTTTTTATCATTTCCTGACTGAAGTAATTTTGCCTTTACGAGCTCGGGGCTTATTAAATGATGATTCCAATTTCAGGCCCATTCGTCTGTGGAGAGAGCGTCTTTAATTAGCTCTGTCAGAATGAGAATGTTATCGTGTGATGACAGTCATGCACTTCGAGGTGAAACCCTAGCCCAAGCTATGCAGGAAGACAGAGCAAAGGGACTCATTCCCGCCTTCGTAAGTTCATTCATTAAATGTTTTACCAATGCCTTGTTGTTGATAAGGGTTATATAAGCCAAATCGGAATTACAGTTCGCCTGCGCAGAAATGGAAAAAATTTGGATAAACAAATAGTCTTGGTTCAAGACGTTGTTGTGTTGTTGATACGCGATCATTCGACGCGAGAGGGCGCTATAACACGAACCGCTATCACGCACGCACGAACAACAACTAGCCACGAACCGCACGAACCGCCAGCAACAATGTCTTAGGGTGCAGTGTCGCAAATAGGCTCAAAATTTGCTGCGCCGATTCAATCACATTTTGCATGCCCTAGAAATATTTTTCTTAAGAGCGTTTTGAGAGCCATGCAGTTGAGGGATTGTACAGATTTAGTGTATTGTCAAGAATTAATTACCTTGTTTTCACTACGTACTGTACTTAACGAAAATGTGATGAACATCATTTACTGAACTGAGTCAATACATGTCTCACATCTCACAATAACGTTGCAGTTTTTGAATTACAAGATTAGATTAGAGTATAATGTTGTGGGGCACTCTGTTTACTAGGTAAAGAACTGGGGGGTTTAGATTTTTTTTAACGAACAAACCCGTACTCGTATGTTCAAAAGCAACCTTTATTCCCGATCCCACCAAATTAATGCCTCATTCACATCTAAAGCAAACATAATTATGAATGCATTGTTTTTCATAATGTCAGGCACGGTGATATCTTGTGCGTAGTCGGGGTGGGGGTGGGGGACGTGTATAAATAATATGTTGCTCCCCATCTATTAAACGGTGTCCATCTATTTCACTGAAACGATTCTCTAAAACTGCTATGTTGCAGGTCTGTGCCACTTTGGGTACTACCACATCATGTGCCTTTGATAATCTGGCAGAAATTGCTCCAATATGTGAGTACATAGATTCACTAAACATAACTCGGATACATTTTTGTACCTGATAACACATTGATGTTATCCTTTATATTTATGTGGTTATTATCTCTAAATGTACCCAAGAATACATAATTTTATGATCGTTGCTGCTTAAAAATCCATTAGTTTAGTCTCTGTTGTGGTCAGTGTCGTTAATCATTGTCGTTTTGTTTTTTAGTTGCTCTTGTTGATGCAGTTTTTGTGTTGTCGTAGTTGTTGTCATCGATGATGTCATTCTTGTCACCATTGATATTATTGCTGTTGTCACCGTCATTGATGTCGTTTTTGTTGCGATTGTTGTCAGTGTTGTTGCAATCGTTGTTTATGCCGTTAGTCGCCGTGGTAATTGTCATCATTGCTGTCGTTGTCGTAACTCTTGTCACACACATACCACCCGTACACATACCACCATCAATTTCCACCCCTTGTGTACCATTAAAACGACGCCCCCCCCCCCCCCCGCAAATGCTTGCTACGCGCCCTCTAATGTGTTGTTTTGATGCAGCCTAGTCTACTCTCTGAATGTAATTTGTACAGGTGAAGCTGAGAAGGTGTGGTTACACGTGGATGCTGCATACGCTGGCACTGCGTTTATCTGTCCGGAGTTCAGACCATTGGCCGCAGGGGTTGAGGTTCGTACATTCAATTAAGTCTGAAAATGTACAGGTAAAAACAGAATCTTTACTTCGTAAAAAGCTTCAGTAAACCTGTACTATTTGCTAACAAAAGTCAAATTCGGCAGTTTTTTTTTAATGAATAGAAAGTGTGAGAGCCAGGCCCTTACCTCCCCTGAATGGGGGGGGGGGGGCGAGTGGAGGCTCGAACGCAACCCCAACAACAACAACAACAACAACAACAACAACAACAACAACCAAAAAGGTCCACTTTTCTTTTTTTTAAGAATCGATCAAGAGAAATGTCCCCTTCACCTCATGTTGTGCGTGTTGACATGTCCTATTTTAAAATAAACAATTCAACTTTTAGCCCCCCCCCCAACAAAAAAATGCTCCACACAGTCAAGTCTTAATCTGCTATAGGTTCCCCCGGCCAATTTCGCAAGTTGCTCATTCAGCTGTGAAGAAAGATCATTCGTTTTTGCGCGAATTTGAATGAACGTCTCCACTCTTGTTTCAAATCAGCGACAGTTCATTCTGTTTCATTGGAGTCTTCATTCAGTTTTGAGAAACAAAAGGCCAATTACGTAACTTATGCAGCCAATGACGCAAGCATACCGATTACAGCCCCGCTCAGAAATTCGATTTCGTCCATGTATTAACAAATTTAAGTAACTTATGTTCAATCGATCGAACAAACCGTTAGGGAAACTGAATAGGTAATTTTAATCAATTTTCAGTGTGAACAAAGAAAACTGGCAGGAGCAGGATTTGAACCTGCGACCTCCAGTCTACCGCACCGGTGCTCTACCAACTAGGTTGTATCGTAAAGTTGGGGCGTGATCCCTGGCTATACGACATCGTGGGTTTATGACTCCCGACTAGCACCCCCGAACAAAGATTGGGAGAACGCCAATTGGGAGATTGGGAGAACGCCAACAACACAGGGCAAGATAGCCCAGTTGGTAGAGCACCGGTACGGTAGACCGGAGGTCGCAAGTTCAAATCCTGCTCCTGCAAGTTTTCTTTATTCACCCTGAAAATTTATGTTCAATCGAACTAGCAAGTTGCATCATAAAGCTCGGAAAAAGACCGATTGAATCTAATGTAAGGGGTATAGGAATGAGTATAGGCGTTATTTGTTATCGATGTTTAAGACAAACCCCCAATTTTAAAAGAAAACATTGAAGACAATCGTAGTGTCGCTAGAATGAAATGAAATTGTATTTCTCACTCGATATTTGAATCGTACGCACCCATAGCGTCCGCCTACATAGCAAACTCGGAAAAAGACCGATTGAATATAATGTAAAGGTATAGGAATGAGTAAAGGCGTTATTTGTTATCGATGTTTAAGACAAACCCCCAACCCTGCGGCCAGCACTCCCCTCGAAATCACACGAGCAGTAAAAGGGGAGACTCCGGAAGGCACTTTCTATTTCGCGTATATAACACTGTTTTGTGGACCCAATCCTTTTT
>JAULKO010013069.1:0-24995 GCA_032356045.1 Mediaster aequalis | reverse complement strand
AAGGCAACAACCACAGAGGAAGTAACTACACAGCGAATTACCACTGAGGCTACTACCACAGGTATTTTAAGTTTGAATTGTACATATTCATTTTCATATTAATGCGGCTCCAAATGCGACAACTACAATAAAGATTACTTTAGTAAGGACCAGATCAAAGTCAACATCCAGAGGTACTTTATATTGAAGTCTCAAGAAATGTATTCAACGTTGTCAGATCTATCAAACAAGACTTCATTTACCACTTCATTGTCAATATCCATTTTATGTAAAGTTTAAAGTATTTTGAACATTTCAACAGAAGCCCCAACCTCCACCGAGGCAACCACAACACGACTGACAACCACAGAGGCACCTACAACCACTGCCCCGTCAACAACCACCGAGGAAGTCACCACAACATTTGTCGCCACTACGCCTGAGGCAACCACAACACAGAAAACAACAGTACAGACAACGACTGGTAAGAACGCTTTAATGTGCACAAATTCAGACAGCTAAAATAAATTGTTGTTATGTGTTTTTGGCGCTTGGGTACTCTAAGCTGAAGATAAATCAAATGCGATATTCTTCTATTGAATACTAGCTGCTCCAACTACTGCGGAAGCCACAACAAAAGTTGTCACAACTACACAGACTACAAAGGCACCAACCACCACTGGAGCACCTACAACCACCGAGGAAGTTTCTTCCACTGTTGTGCAAACTATCACTCCAAAGGCAACAACCACAGAGGAGATAACTACACAGCGAATTACCTCAGAGGCTATTACCACAGGTATTCGAATTTGGAGAATTTTTGTTATATTGATGAAGCTGTTATATAGTTTAATTTAAGCAATTTCTTCTGATTCTGCCACATGTGCGATGCAAAGTTTCAAGCATTAAAAAAAATGTCCATCTGAACAGTAGCGCCAGCAACCACTGAGGCAACCACAACTCGTCTGACAACTACTGAGGCACCAACAACCACTGCCCCACCAACAACCACCGAGGAAGTCACCTCAACACTTGTGACCACTACTCCTCAGGCCACCACTACAAAGAAAACAACAGTTAAGACAACAACTGGTGAGAAAGCTTTAAATTGTTCAGAACACCAGTTTTCAAGGGTATTATAACATTGCGTATGTTTGTAATTTTTAGGCAATAAGTAGTTCATTTACTCAAAACTCACCGGAGATATAGCAGCATTCTTTGTCACTTCAGTGGCATCAAGTAATTTTGTTAGGACAAAACGATTTAGTGATGGGTCAACCACTATCCCCTGTAATCCTCATCAAGTTTTACGTTGGAGTTCATCATAGTTATGGAACTATTGTCATTTTCGGTCACGTTGCATTCAATGTTTCCCATGCTATGCTATTCAATAATGACACAGTTGCCCCAACGACCGAGGAAGCTACAACAAAAGTTGTCACCACCACACAGACCACGAGTGCACCGACTACCCCTGGAGCACCTACGACCACTGAGGAAGTGACTACCACTGCTGTGCAAACCACCACTCCAAAGGCAACAACCACAACAGAGATAACCACAGTTAAAGCCACAACAAAAGCTACTACCTCAGGTACTTAATTTACGTTTAAACATAGGAAATGCATTCTTTTCTCAACTGTGAAACCATTCTTAATTTTCCGTTCCAACCTCGGTATGCTTTTTCTGCACATTTTAACTAAACAGAAGTTCCAACCACTAGCGAAGCAACAACAACTCTATTGACAACCACGGAGGCGCCTACAACCACTGGTCCACCAACAACCACCGAGGAAGTCACCACGGCAGCTGTGACCACTACTCCTGAGGCAACCACAACACAGAAAACAACAGTCAGGACAACAACAGGTAGGAATGCTTTCAGGTACACAAAATTACTAGGTTGGAATAGAATTGCTCTTGTTCCGTTGGATTTCATCTTAGTTATGGCACTCTTGTAAATATAAGGGGTTAACACTAAAATGTATTGTCGTGTTACATTAAATGTTTCCTGTTATTATTATGCGCTATTCAATTATTTCAAAGCTGCCCCAACAACCAAGGAAGCCACAACAAAAGTTGTCACAACCACACAGACTACAAAGGCACCAACTGCCACTGGAGCACCAACAACTACTGAGGAAGTGACTGCCACCGCTGTGCAGACCACCACTCCGGAGGCAACAACCACAGAAGAGATTACCATATTGAAAACCACCACTGAGGCTACTACCACAGGTACGTGATGTTTCTACTTTAGGGAAATGTACTATTTTAATTGTTGCTTCTGTCAAACCAATCTTAATTTGCCACTTCTTTCTAAATGTGCCTCAATGCAAATATTAAAGTAATAACAAATTATAATTAAACAGAAGCCCCTACCACCACTGAGGCGACTACAATTCGACTGACAGCCACAGAGAAACCAACAACAAGTGCCGCGCCTACAACCACCGAGGAAGTCACCACAACAGTTGTGACCACTACTCCTAAGGCTACCACGACACAGACAACCACAGTACAGACAACCACTGGTGAGGGTTAAATGAGATTGCTTTGTCAGTTAGGTTTTCAGTGGTTGGAATTGTTTTTCGGTAGACGGAGCTAGTTTATCAAAGCCGGGAGTATATTATATGTGTCTCAGTTCACACATTTTGGTTAGTTGGTTTGTCACAAGCCAATTGTGCACTAAATGGCGTTCGCCAGTACGAGCTAATATCGATCAAAATCATAGTTATACGTAAAGAAATATTGTATTCAATTGTTGTCGTCCTTACTTACGTTCAGATACATTTTAGCCCTATAGCGCGTATAGCTTTATTCAATAGGGGAATTTAACAACAATTCTGCATGATAGAATGCAACATGTTGGCAAGAATCAGAATTATAACTCGTGAAACGAACATTTGCAATTAACAGATTCCGATCCTGTCGGTTGCATTACGAGCAACATCATCCAAACGAAATTGGCAAGCTGTTTTCTGATCGGCCAATATTTCATGTTCTATGCTGATATAGTATGGATCAATGAAATAGACAAGGAGGCACCATAAACCATTGGGGTTATCGTGTACATAGCCTGCTAGTAAGTTCATGTGAACGGCAAAACACTTTGTGCACGGGTACATTTGTTTAGGACCGATGTCATACAAGTTATAACACGGTAATGAGATTGCTCATTTGCATGAAATCCACTGACATTGGTCGTTCATTATGTTTTTGACAAATGCCACTAGCGTGTATCCTATGTAGAGTATGCTGTGAATAAACTCCTGTAAAAATTCATTCAAGAAGAAACAGCAACATTTCGGTTCATTTTGTTTCTGAAAAATGTGCCTTTATAGTTGTGGCAGGAAAAAGGAGACCGGGGATGGGACAGCAGTATGTGCGATTTTGGTAACGTGATATTTATTTTTGATCAGGTCGAATAAGTTACCTACCCACAGTAATCTGATGTTTCTCAAAAGTTGATGTTGTTTGGACTATTTTCTATTACCCATTTCCGTAATGACTTAGCTGCTCCAACAACCAAGGAAGCAACGACTAAGATTGTCACAACCACACATACCACAAAGGCACCAACCACCACTGCTGCACCTACAACCACCGGAAAGGTGACTACCACTGCTGTGCACACCACCACTCCAAAGGCAACAACCACGGAGGAAATCACAACTGAAGAAATGACCACTTCCGCAACTACAACAGGTGAGTTTGTACATCATTACATGACCCGGAACAAATAAACATTGAATTATTCTTGAAGAATATTTGGTAAGGTTTGTATATTAATTGTTAAATCCCAACTTAAAATGGAGTTGATTAATACATATTGCATTAATATACTATTGATGTAAACTTAAACAAGATGGTTGCAAGCCTTTAGAGGCAAATATTGGCCGTTCCATGCAACAACTTTTGACACTTTCCAATGTCAAATATACTCTCTGTTGATGCATTTCTATCTTTTCAAAAACACAGAAGCCCCAACAACTGCTGTCAGAACAACAACTAGAAAAACATCAACTGCGGCACCCACAACCACTCCCAAGCCAACAACCACCGAGGAAATAACCACAACTGTAAAAACCACCACTCCAGAGGCAACCACGACGGAGATGACAACTGTCGAGACGACAACAGGTAGAACATTTTTTTTACCGAATGTTAAAGAAACTACTTCCGGATTTAAATTCATTTTTGTTATGGTTATTATCGGTTTTCATGTCCATGTCACCAATTGGGCTGGGTTTGTTTTGTCTCACTGGTGTGTTGTCTTGTCTTTCCTGTACATTACACTGTGTTTTTAGTGTTATGTCACATTGTTTTTTAAAGATATGTCACGAGAAGCTTCTGTTTTTATAATGTGCCTTTGTAGACGGTGTCGGCCATTGTCGAATGTCATTACTTACTCTTGCTCAACGTAATTTACCATCTTGCACAGATTATTAAAATAATTGAAATCAATGGAATGATTGGTATTAATTAGTTACGGCCTATGTGTTGGGTATACATTTGTGTTCAAATGTTTTTGAAACGCATGAATGTCACATTCAATGTTGAATAGCCCCTGTGAAGACGAAACAGACCACATTGCAGTCAGAGCCATCAGTGTGGGCTTCCTGCACGTTCTAATTGTAGGCTAGGTCTACATCATGTCACTGCCCCTCCCTCCAGCAAATTAAAATTTTAAGCTGAGTTAGGCAACATCAGGATGAAGGAATTGTGACTACATCGAGAAGAAGGGCATAACCTTTCTTGTAAATTCACAACCACCCGTTGCAAATTCCACCTTCTCTCAAAAAAATGTGAAATTGCATTTGCTGTCTGTTTGCTATTTTGTTTCATTTTCAACCACAGCCGAAGCTACCACAACGACGGCAACCACAACTGTACTGACAACAACTCCATCATCTACCGCACCACCCACACCACCCACAACAGCTGTGACTACCACAACTGCGGTGATCACAACCACGCCGAAAGCGACAACTACGGAGGAGACAACCACTGTCGCAACCACGATTGAAGCAACTACAACAGGTACAACTTCTGCTCTAACGCTTTTGATACCGACATTCGATCGTCGCTAAAACACGAGATCGACGATCGACGTACACATATAGAGAATGTTTGTCTCATTATATAGGATAAACAGCTCTCGGATGGCCAATATAGAAACAATGTCAATGCTATTCTAAAAGTCAAAACATTTTCAGAAAAAACACAGCCAGACACAAATTGTTCAAGCATTAATCTTCCGTGTCAAAGAAATTTGCATATTAAAGTAATAATTTTCTCCACCGTACCAGGCAGAAAATAGTCGTCAGAAAACTTCGTTCATTGACAATATATGGAGAAGTCCCTTCTGTTTTGAAGACCATATTTAGCCCATAACACGTCTTACTCGTGAACACATTCACATTTACAATATTTAGAGATATCATCGAAACTTACTAGGTAATTTTAAACAATTTTCAGCGTGAACAAAGAAAACGGGATTTGAACCTGCTACCTCCGGTCTTCCGTGAGCTCCGGTACGGTAGACCGGAGGTCGCATGTTCAAATCCCGCTCCTGCCAGTTTTCTTTGTTCACATACACAAAATAAATATATATAGAGATCTTAGAATCATACTGACTGGTTAGAATCGATGAACTTCGAAAATCCCCCACCGTACCTACAAGTATAGTCAGCAATCAACACAAGTTAAACTTCGAGCGACGGGCGAGGCTTGTTCAAGAGCAGTGAGGTTATGTTTAGTCAAAGTCGATACCGGATTGGTCAGGATAAATCACGTGAGCTATTAGCCCACACTAGCCGCGGATACTCGAACACAATGAGACAACTTCTTAATATGAACACAAGATAACACGTTCGCAAGCAACAACGAATGTTCATATGTGACTCTTTTTATAAATGAATGAATGAAAAATGTCTCCCGAATTTTGTCAACGTGAGTTTTTTTTGAAGCTGTAGGTAATTCCCTCTACTTTCAACTTGCTCCGATTTCAAGGAAAATACAGATATGTATTGCTATAGAAATAATCGAACAAAAATTCTTTGAAGAATGTTACATTGCTTGCCGCAAACTATTCTATGTATCCAGAAGCACCGACAACAATCGAGAGGACTACTACTCGACTGACAACCACAGAGGTACCTACAACCACTGCCCCACCAACAACCACCGAGGAAGTCACCACAGCAGTTGTGACCATTACACCCGAATTGACCACAACAGAGACAACGGCAGCCAAGACGACCACAAGTACATTGTTTGTTATCATTTTGGTCGTTTAACAGTTAAAAAATACATCACTGAAAAGGTAATTTTTGGGTGATTTACAAGGCAGTGCTACCGTTTTTTTACTCAAGAAAACTGCACGATCCAGTAATATTCGGGCAGGGGTGTGGCTACCAGACCCGTAGCCAGACTTTGAAGGGGGGGGGTCGTTTCGGGGAAAAGTCGACCTTTGTCCTATATATGTGGGAAACTAAAAAACACAAAAACAAAATTTGATCTTCGGATTAAAGATGTAGGCCTACCCAGAACCCCCACCCCCAAAACACATTGTCTGGCAAATGTAATCCAAATGTAAATGTGGATTTGTTTTCCCGAATCAACTCAGAAGGAGAATGATCATACATTACTTCATCCATAACCAGCTAGGTACCTTGTAGTGCAGACAGTTTTGATTAACTATATTTGTTGCACATTTTCTTTAACCCATCACAGAGCCGCAAACTACGACCCCCGAGGAGTGTTCCGAAAATCTCGACTTGTACGAGCCCGTGAATGTTGAAAGATTCATTTCAGACAATTTCGATGAAGACGTTAGCCCAACGTACTCGTGGACTCCCGCCACACCGACCACGGACGCGTCTAATCCTTACTACGGCTCCTTCATGGTTGTCAAATTCACCCCGAGGGCCCAGGTGACTTCAGTATCCGTAGTCAGTAATGTTGAGGGAGTAACAGAAGTGCAAATTGCCATAAAAGTGGAGTACAATCCAGGTGACCCGTTTACTGCGCTCAAAAATGGAGACGATTCCCTATTTGTTGGCAACACTGGCAGCAAGATACACCTACCTCTCGATTTGCCGGCTGTTTCTCGCATGGTCGTCTATATTTTCAATCCTTATCCGTCTGCTGGTTACCAAATAACATACAACGGTTGCGAAGAAATCGGTAAGCGTTCATACATGCAGATTATGAACACTGAAAAGGATCGAGAGGGAGAGTTACATTGTGAAGTATTAATATACGAGGATGGTTTTGCGGATTTTATTATTGGAGTTATGAAGATTAATGTGATTGTTAACTGACAAATCAAATAAGGTATTCAGCACAGAATGACAACCTATCAAGCGTGAGGAAACATGTACACAGTCTTCTATTTATTTGTTTGTTTTCTTGGTATTGCGCATTCTCCAATTTAATCCTGTGGTGCTTCCATGTAAGTTACAGTTTTTTCCGCAATCATTCAGCAGTGATGTAATTTAATAGTCGTTTTTTCGAACATCCTCCCGTACAACTGCCTCCTGCATTTTCGGGCAGGTTGGCAATGTTGAACAACCAAATTTACCGTATGTCTTTTTCTGACTCATGCACAGTTGCAGCACATCACGCTTAAATGGCACAGACGGATGAAAGACCATCCAAATCTCACCATCCAAATCACACACCCATCTTTGTTGTGCTATCTTCGTGTGGACATCTCTTTGTATTTGTGTTTTAAAATAACATATTTTTTAGAAAATTTCACCATTTACACTGTGGCTACTCTTTTGAACTGAATTCTTTGCACGGTATGTTTTAGTTCATTTTCTTCCTAACATAACCTAACCCAATGTTATTTGTTTTTGGGCAAATGTCAGGTTTTGTAAGACCCCAAAACACTCTGTGGACGTGTGTAAGTCCACAACAGTGTCTCCTGAAGGTGCTTTGTGTGGACATCTGTTGTACTCGAGTCCACATAGTGTATACAAGACAACCTCAACCACACCAAGTGTTTTATTTTTCTCTTCGAAGACAAGACAAAAATGACAGCTTGGCCTTGTTAAGGTTGAGATATTTAGTTACTATCAAAGCTTAAACCCTGGGAGCTTTTTTAAGAATAATGCTCGACAGCAGTGGCGTATCCAGCGGGGGGGGGGGGACTTTTTGCCGATTAAAAAAAAAAAATTTCTTTAAAAAGAACTTGAAAGCGCCACCTCATCACAACCGTTATTACCCCCCCCCCACCACCATCCTTTTTCCCACCCCCCCCCCCCCCCGCTTTTCAAATTATTTTCTTAGCGAAAAGAAAATGGGGTCACTTTTGTATTATTGGTTTGCCATTTTGCCTCCCCGGATCCAAAACCTGGATACGCCACTGCTCAACAGTAATGTTATTCCCTGATGGCCAGCGATATCTGAATGCTCCACTAGTGACACAATGACTCCCCGATCAAGTGTATTATGTCCGGTTTTTCTTGATACAAAAATTACATATTGGACAAACCAGCCGGCAATTTGTGTGTAAATTCTTTTAAAGGGCTTTCAAGCTTGTATTAGTGCCGTCCATTTGTATAGCTTGTATCTGTAGAGCCTCAATCAATTCGCCAGCGTCACCACGAAGTGTAGTACAGCTCCGCGCACTGGCAAAATTGTGTTGCGCGATACAAGCAATTTTAAGTTGGTGAGGTTTTAACATGATGGTTTGGACTATCCTTTACGATAAAGTTACCTTTTACGTAACAAACCAACAAATGAATACAAGGTAGCATTCACTCTTTACAGTTGCAACCACAACAGAAGCTACCACAACAGCAGCAACAACAGCAGTAGTGACTACTGCTCCACCCACAACGACTGTGACTACCACAACCGCGGTTGTCACCACCACCCCAGCTGCAACTACAACAGAGGAAACAACCATTGTCACAACAACAACGGAGGCGACTACAACCGGTATGAGTTTCTTCAAGACCCTTACAACTATGTCTGTACTTGGGCTTTAGGAATAAAACGTAACTATTAAACCGTTTTAAGAAATAAGTTCCTTATGCTGTTCCAATTTTACCCAAAAAAAATTTTCGGAAATCGTCTTTAACACGTTCATTTTAACCACGCATTTATTAATTTTTTTATTTTATTTGTTTAACTTTCTACTGAAGATTTTCACGTGAATTTGTATCCGTGTCTTATTTTGGGCCAAATTGGGGGCATCATTGCAGGAAATTGATTTGCAGCCAAGAATATTAATCAATACGATTTGAAGCTTTACATTGTGGACACGACAGGAAAGTAAAATATGGCAAATTTAAAGGATAATCTCTTCTGGGAAGAAGTGTGGTTCATCATCATATGGTGTTACCCGCAATTTTCCAAGAATTTTCATCTTTACTGAAAAGTAACCACATCATGCTCTTACATCTTTAAAAAGCAAAATTGAGAATTTAAAAATGAACGTGTTTTTAGCTTAAATGTCAACATCACTGTTGTTACTTTCTTAAGAAACGTAAAGCGAAGCAGTATATGCACTTTTTAGAATTTCCAGATTTAAAATACAAACAAGTAATGGAAAAACAAACATAACGGATGATATTTTTATCTGATGAATGGGGTTATTTTTGCAACAAAAATATCCAGAAGCCCCGACAACAACCGAGAAGACAACTACTTTGCGTACAACCACAGAGGCACCCACAACCACCGTCCCACCCACAACCACCGTCCCACCCACAACCACCGTCCCACCCACAACCACCGCCCCACCCACAACCACCGCCCCACCCACAACCACCGCCCCAACGACAACCACCGAGGAACTCACCACAACAGTTGTGACCACTACACCTGAGATGACAACTACAGAGTCAACAACAATCCAGACAACGACAGGTACAGACTCCATTGGTACATGTTGTCCTTGAAACCAACAATACTAAAAGCATTTTGAAACGTTATTTCTTCTGACTGCCTAGCTACGAATTGTTACTTTAGGCTTGGTAGCACAGCTTACAATGGCCAGCATCCAGTAACAACCAGGAAAGGGTTGTTACCGCTAATAATAGTCGGAAGCGGAAAGTTCAAGATCAGTTCCCACTATGTCCCTAAGTTGTTTATGTGAGAGACGAGCTCACCGCACATGTAATCCCATGTGTGCATATTTTGACCCAAGAAAATTAAACAAAAACAAAGGTGAATTTTATCACTTCTATTTCAACCTGTAATTATCTTTAATGGTCAATAATACAGAAACTGTCAGATAAGTGAATCGTTTTATAACACGATTTTTGTATTGAGAGTTTCAAGTCAATTAAATTTCACTTAATTCAAATGTGAACACTTTTCTCTCTGATTGGTCTTACATGGTTGGTCAATGTTTTTATGTTGAATGTCTCAATTGAAATGTATGATTCGGCCCAAGTCAACTCTGCAAAAAATGACATTAACCCCTTTTGACATAAATTGTCCTTTAACGTATTTTGTTTCATCCCCAAAAACACTTCATACCATGTAAAACAAGTACGGTACAGATATGATTACTTTCAACCTAGTTTGAGGCAAATATTGGAAACGGTGTTCAGTGTTTGAAAAGGCAAATTATGAAAATTATTTGTATCTTCGAATCAACAAATTGTCGAGAAATGTTCCAGAAATGTTCCAGAAATGTTGCGTTTCTTACCATGTCAACCATCAAGAAAACGAAACGATTGAGGGGCGCAATGGCCCCCCTTTCCCTTCAACCTACCCATCCCCACCCCCACCCCCACCCCGACCCCGACCCTGACTCCGACTCCGACTCCCACCACCGACTCCGACTCCGACTCCCACCCCCGACTCCGACTCCGACCCCGACCCCGACTCCGACTCCCACCCCGACCCCGACCCCGACTCCCATCCCGACCCCGACTCCGACTAGTGCTAGCAGGGGCGGATCCAGGATTTTTGCTAGGGGGGGGGGGGGTCGAGCTTTTTTTCGTACATTTGCCGAAAAAGTTGACCCCGAAATTTTTTACAAGCGTGGGGGGGGGGGTACTATTTATCGCCGTTGGTGAAGCCATTTAATATCTTTGTTTTGTTCTTAATCGTAAACGCAAAATAAGACACCCCTGCAGGGTTTATGCTTTTTGGGGGGGTTTTCAGACGTTGGCCCCTAAAAAAACACCACAAAAACACCGAAAAAAATGCAACGAGCGGGGGGGGGGGTTCGACCCCCAAACCCCCCTCTGGATCCGCCCCTGGCTAGTAGGGTTAATCTCGCATTTGGTTTCGAAAATCACTTGCATTTAACAATGCCTGCCAGTGAATCAGGATGAAAATTGCACTAATGCTGACTACTATTTTGTGTACAAACGTATCAGAAGCATCAACAACAATCGAGAGAACAACTACTCGATTGACCACAACTGAGGCACCTACAACCACTGCCCAACCTACAACCACCGAGGAAGTTACCACAACAGTTGTGACAACTACACCTGAGGTGACCACAACAAAAACAACAACAGTCCAAACTACAACAGGTGCGAATGCCATTCACTGTCATTACACCTAGTCAGCTTTGACTAGAAAACAGTCAGACTTGCACCAAGCTGACTACACCTATAGTCAGCTGGGTGCAAGTTTGACTGTTGTGTAGTCAAATCTGACTAGAATTTTGTAGAGTGTTGATAGCACTGTTGTCTAGTAACTAAAATTACACAGCACTCGAAAAAGTAGTGTTCTGCTGGAACTCTGTTTTGAATAACATAATACGAAAGACAGCAGCCCCGCCTGGAATGACCATGACTTAGAAGAGAGAAGACAATTATCAGGAAAAAAAGCAAGGCCTATTAACGGCGGTAAATACCAGCTGCAATAGGTCAAACTATTAATCATTTTCGTATTTCTGCGGACATACATTGCCTTTAAAGTGTTTTTTTTCTTTCTAACATTCCACAGCACCACGTGCTACAACCCCGGAAGAATGTGCAGACAATCTTGACCTTTACGCGCCAGTTGATGTTCAAAGGGTAACTTCCGATAACGACAAGCTATCCCCAACGGACTGGTGGATCCCTTCCGAACCACCCACAGACGAGGCCAGTCCCTATGCAGGCTCTTATATAGCTGTCGAATTCACCCCGCGGGCTCAAGTGACTTCAGTAACTATAGTCAGCAATGTCGAGCAAGTCAACGTGGTACGATTTGCAGTTGATGCCAAGTTTACACAAGACGGCCATTTCACAACAGTCAAAACTGAACAGGGGGCCCTGTTTGAAGGCAATACGGGGACAAAGATACATATGCCTCCCGGCGGATCGTTTCTGTCTGTCCTCAGAATCTATATCTTCAATCCTGATCCAAATGTTGGCTTCCAAATAACATACAATGGCTGTGGGGAAACAGGTAAGCGTTTCAGCCAACGATAGACCATAGTGTTATTTTAAGACTTTGAAATTAGAACTAAAAATTACCTGGTCTGAAATTGTCACCATAAAAAAAAATTATAATATGTCTCTAAATTGCCCAATTCAGTCCTGCAGTTAACTGCTTTACGAGAAAGTGCACGATGTCAGTTTTAATTTGGTATATCGCTAACCTCTGTAGGGTATTCCGTTTTTCGCAAGTACTAAAGTCATAAAATAAGCCCCGAAAATTAGTATTACACACACAGGAAGGAAAGACGAAAGAAGGCTTTGGTTGATTAGGTGATAGATTCGGATTCAGATTCTATATCTAACATAAGCGGCGGGATCTGTGGAGGTAGGGCCCTTTATGGTGTTTCAAGTTATTAGGAAATGCTAATGATGTTTTGCTTTAATAGTTGTATTCGGAAGTCAAACTTTTGATGTATGATTCTATTTCCTTTGTTTTCTTAAGTCACAACCATGACACCTGCCACGACCACCGAGTTTTGCGACTGGGAGTTGGACTATAGCCCTGACACCGGAGACTACAATCCATTTATCCGAAGATACATTTCCGATGACCTAGAAAATTCACTCCTTCCTGACGATTGGTGGGTCCCCCCTGATATACCATTGCCCGAAGATGACAAAGATGTCTATTCACGGCATCATTTGATAGTGTTTTTCGACCGCAATACAAAGGTCTCTTCGGTTGGGTTCCAATCTCAGGATGGCACGACGCATGTAGTCAGCGTGGCATTCACTTTCAGGGAAAAGGGTACACATTCAGACGAGGAGCTCGTACAAGATGACAGTCGCATTTTCTATGGTACCACTGGCGAAAAGATAGCCATCCCAGACAGCGTACCATATCTGTCAAGACTTAACGTCTACGTTGTGCTCGACGACCAGGCCCCCTTGGAGAACGGTTACATTGTTCAGTTATTCGGTTGCGAGGAAACTAGTAAGTGTTGCAATTTAACTTCTAAGTATGGTGCATTTAACAGACAGTTTTTAAATTACAACAAACAATTTGAAGGTTTGTCAGTTCTGCCAGAATGATCATCGTTCACTGTTAATTAACTACGAAAATTTATTGTTTCACTTTCTGTTGAAAAGTAACACACGTATTTGCATCTATGTCTTATTTTCGGGCCAAATTCGGGCTATATTGCAGGTTATTTTCTTCCGAGGCAAGATGTTTAATTTGGTTAAAAGTAGCCATATTGTGCTCTTTAAAAGGCAAACATGAAAATTTGTGTTTAATTTTAAACAGACAATATTTGTAGAAGGAATGTTACTATAGGTTTGCAGTCTGCGTCGTGAACTTAAAACGCAATGGCAATGTTCGGCTGATTTTATTTGATTTCCTTTCAATTTTGTGGCCACGTTTAGAACTGTGGGAAGACAGAATGTCCAACTGCTGATTCTTCTTTTTGCAAAACCCAAGCTTTTCTGTTGCATTCAGGAAAACCGTTGCGGGAAATCAGCATTGAAACAAGCAACTATGCTTAGTGTCTAATTTCAACAAAACCTTTTGTCAAGGTGCCTTTTCCAATTAAAATTGGTTTCTTTCAATAGTTGTTATTACAACGATTGAGACCACAAAACGGATGACGACAACCGAGGTAACAACAGAAGAAACAACAGCTATCCCAACAACAACACCTCTACCAACAACCGCAACACGAACAACAACGGTCCTTACTACGACGCCAGAAGTGACAACAACTGAGCGTACCACAACACAAGCTACTACTATTCCATCAACACCAGGTATCATAGATGCAATTGTCATAGCTGTTCTTCAGTTTATGTTGTTGATGCTTATTTTTAAAACACCTCTATTTTCAAATAGGTCAGCTACGTAGCTCAGTGGCGTCCAGCGTTCCTGGGCGCAGGCCTGGTTAATGTTGTTTTCAAGGCATGATAGCACGGGGAATTACATACCCCATGCTGCCAAGTCTCAATTTTAAACAAGGTGGCAAAATCATGTCATTGAAACAAACGTATCAGTAAAGAGTGCTCTCACGGTGCGTTCCATAAGGCAATTTGATTGCAGATTACTGTTAGTTAAACGTCTAGTGCTTTACTGAGAACATTGCTTATGACTTTATGAAAATGGAGGTCCACAGGCATCAGTTTATTTGCTGAAGACACTTCGTGATGATTTTCTTTAAGACTAGGCAAGCAACAACAGAACGTGCATTTTAGTTGTGTGAACGCACTTGCAAAAGCCACTGAAAGCGTCACCGTTACTAGCACACAACGCTACTGATGTATTATCAACTTTGAAATGACATTCATCGTAGATGATTTTTCCCATTGTTATAATTATCCAGAATTGTCAAATTTCGTCTTGCGGTGCAACAAATACATCAAATAAATCGGAAACCTACATCCAAAAATTAGTGATTTTTCACCTAACCTATGTAATTCTGTGATCATAATTTGGCTCTCGCGCTTTCTCCGAGCAGTCTTTCCTCTTTATTGCTTTGAAAATCACTCAGATTTCATTATTTTATGCATATACAACAGTTCCAACGACAGCAGTCACTACAAAAGAGACAACAACGACTGAAGTCACCACGACCAGTCCAACAACTCCGCCAGTGATCACGACAAGAACGACGACAGTTGTCACCACAACGCCCAAAGAGACGACTGCAGAGCGAACCACGATCCCTGTGGCCACAACGCCAAGTATGTTTTTCGTACGGCTTAAACTCTTTCAAGCTTTTGTTTTCTGTTCCCCTGATTTTCCCATCCACGTGAAATTCTTATGAGTAAGTCCATTATGAATTATGCCTTTCCAGGAATTTCTAAAAACCAGAGAACGAAATACAGGGGATATTTTAAACGTTCAAAAAATCAAGTCCCTAACAAATATGATAATTTTGCTCAATGGATGCAAACTGCTCAATGGCTCTTCCACACGTTGATTGATTTACAAAACATATTATAACTTGCTTTCCGGTGAGAAGTAGAAAGTTAGTACTTGTATTAACACTAAAAGCAGGCGCGGTTCTAGACCGAAAACACGGGTAGTGGGCTTAACAAAATGCAGGCGTTAGCCAGTTTTGATTTCTGAAAATCATTCAAAACATTTCGGAAATTTTCGATATTCGATATTTAAAACAAAATCATATACTCCAATATGATTTCGTTGATTAAAACAAAGAAGGCTTTTTTTAATTGGGGGGAGCCGTCGAACCGTTCCTGAATGAAGGTAAAAGAATGCAGCATTTGCCAACAGATTTGTTGATTTGCATTGGCAGATTGCGATCCGTTGGTATATCAGGAGTGTGCTTGTCTTCGGAAGTGTGGCCAGGACACGCAGCCAGAATGCCCTAAGCCGGGATCTCCGTTTTGTACTCCTGCGTGTAGCTGCCCAACAGGCCAGTACTGGGATAACGGCGCCTGCGTTCCCGATTGTCCGTGTGAATACTCGGACCATAAGGTTAGATTAGTACAGTGATGTTGTTGCTTACAAAGGAGGTGTTTTCTGTGCGTCGATCTGTGATTCAGTGATATTAAGAGGTCCGACAGTTTCACTTGTTTTCATAAACTTGCACGTCTCACGCGTTTGTGGCACTTGCATGGGTATAATGCTCTAACTCGTTCTAGAAAATAATGATAAATAAGTATAACCCTACAATGTGTTCTTTTCCGGTTTTTTTTTCGAAACAGAATAACGATACCTGGTATGAAGGGGAGTGCATCGAGTGTAAGTGGCTAGACAAGGGACTCTGCATTGTCAGCTGTGGTGAAGTCTGTCATCTAAGACAGAGTGATTGTGAAGAAGGTGTAAGTATTGTCTCGGCACATGTACATCCAATCAGCGTTTGGTCGTGTGGGTGTTAATACCAATATCAATTTATGGATAAGGAAATATTCTTCTTGGTTTAGGATGGCACGGAGATCATCAGTTGCTCCTTCGTGCACAACTCACCGCTTTGGGTTGGGCATCACTTGCTGTCCCAACTGTACTTTGAAGAACTGCCATTTACCGGGGAAGACTCAACATTTACCGCTAGTTTTATTCACCATTTTAGATTTTGTATTTTGATTGTGGAGAGATAATGTATGTTTGGCATATGTTGTTGGGAGGATAGAAATCTTCTGAATTTACCCAAGACTATGTAAAGACTATACAGATAATATAAAATCATCAAAGAATAAAGAAAATAAAGTCAACAAACAAAGCATATGGTGCCTACACATTTTATCAATCAATTACATTTCACAGATGAATTTGTATTGACGTAAATCGCACAAACATATGTCCAGATTTCCCAACGTACACCAAAATCGATGTACCGTTATTTCACTGATGACTCTCCATTGATCACAGAAAATAAACCTATTCGGTTTCAAAGGAAGTGATTCCGTTTTAAGTGAAATTTTCACTGACATTTTGACCTACACCCAGCTAAAAAGTAGAATTCACTGCCAAGAAGAATTATGATAACTTATTGTTAAATCAAATTACAGGGAGCTTTGTTTTTGCATTTTCCTTGCAGTACGAGCTAGAAAACGAGCATGCAGATGACAACGTTTGCTGTCACTGCCTTCCAATAGGTTTGGTTTGTTCTTATTACCGTTCTTCCAAATAATTAATGACAGCTCATTAATAGCTTTTGCCAATATTTAAATTAATTTGTTTTGTTTTTGTTTTTAGTTTAAGAAAATATCTCCCCTTAATAGTTCAAGCCTTTTGGTTCATTTTGTAATCATATGAACGATGTAGGTCTATGTAGTCCAAAAGATTACAAAATGAACCAAAATGCTTGAACTGTTCATTTTCACCTTTCCTTTGCATTAGTGTTATTAAGCAGTTGATGTTTTCAATTTCTTTTACAGAATGCCAAGATTTTTGATTTTTTTCTTAAATAGCATAAAATAAAAATAGGTTACCCAATGAATAGCTTCTGATGGAATTAACCTTCAACCTGTTGTGTTCACTCGTTGAGAACAGGCTCTATGGTTGGATACTTGGTCCGTTGGTCGGCCGGTCGGTCGGTTGGTTCATTTCATACATCTTATTCTAATCCTTATTGATTACAAATGAATTAAGAGAAGGAAGGGTTTCTTTAAACTACAAGTGCAATATGACGTTTCAAGGGAGATAATCAAGGAAGATGCATGACATCGAGATTAGAAATGTTAATGAAAGATAAGGTTTTGTGTGTTTGAATGCGGTTGGTATCACTGATTTTGGTTATTGCTCACCTGACTCCCTCGACAGCAGGTTAATTTTGTTGGAAATTGATGGGAATTCGCTCACCTTACTTTCATGCTACACTTCTGTTTGCTGTTCAGAACGTTGTTATGACGATGACGATGACATGGATTACAAAGAGGTAAATTCCTGGGGTTTGCCGTTTTACTTGTAATCAACACTTTGAACTTCCGCGGACCAAAAAAGGAATGTACAAGTCAAAAACGAATTTCAGATCGAAACAGCTATTGGTACACTGGTCAGTTTATCAAATAAAAAGCATTGGTTTTGATGAATTGTGCGTTTCTTTTGTACAGTATTTCTATTTTCATTTATTATAAACCTTTTTGTTGTTGAAAGAATTACTTTAGAGCTATTGTGCGATAACAAGTTACCTTAATCAGCGATGTGGATACTATCGCATATGCCGCAGTGAGAAATCAGACCATGGCCAAATTCAAGCAAAAACGATTGTTTGAAAAGCATGTACAGCGATTTAGCTGTTTTATCGTGGAAGGTCTCATTTGCACACAGGGACTCGTAACTTATTCCGTTTCCTGAAATAGGCTTGTTCAATTACGATTATCAACGGCAAGCAAATGTATTGTACACTCTCTTGAACAAAGCGAAACCAACAATAATGTAGAAGTGTACGGTTTTCTTGATAAAATCGTCGATGATTTTACCAATCTTCAACTAAAAGGTTCCCTTGACACGGGAGGATGCGGAATTTTTCGAAGGGGGCAGCGGCATTACTAGGGTCCAATTTGCGGGGGGGGGGGGCGGGGCACCGAGGGTTGCACCCACTTTTCGAGGGCACTTCAGGGGAAAAATCCTTCTTGTGCACAACTTCAATCTCCATCCGGACGGGCACCCGGGGGCACAGGCCTCGGCTTGGGGAACGTGCCCCCGTACGCCACCAGTAGTTACGTCACAGCAGGGGTCAACAAATATAACACAGCAGGGGGTTCGACCCCCTCCTCCAATCCGCCCCGGTTTTATAAACCACATTACCTAAGAATGTTTAAAGAGGATGTTGATTGCTGAGAAAAATCTGCGTCATTTTGTAGTTGTATGTAGATTAAGGTATATCACAATAAAACAGGCAAGACAAGATGCTGTGTCTCCTCCCTTATTACCCCCTAATGTGCACATACTGGGGTTATTGTTGGCTGAATCCTTAATGAAGAGAATTCGACGTTAACTCTGGCGTGGGCTTGTGGGTGTATCTACCGAGAATAAGACACTTTTTTATTCCAGCATGGGGTAGAACTTGAACTTCTGATAGAGTCTTGTTCCTGTGAACGTTTGAATCCTGAATCCTGATGTTTGCCTTTCTTTTGTTTACTCGTAAACAGCCTGGTGAAATATGGTATCCGGACAAATGTACGCAGTGCGAATGCATAAAGGCTTACACTGTGGTTTGTAAGGAGTTCGTGTGCGATGAGCCCCAATGCAGCGATGTAAGTTAAATATACCTGTCCACAGAGAAGTGACTTCATAACATGTTGAGGCACACTACAGATTCCATCAACCGAAGTGTATATTTTGAATTTTTTCTGGACCTTTAAGTTAAAACGTGCCTTTTGACGTCTTGTAAGCAGAAATTTCACTTGTCTTCACGCTTGTAATTTCGATTCATATAGTGTACTTAATAGCTGGAGTTAAAGGAATTAAAGGATCGTGTTAAAAATAAAAGCTTAATGGTGAAGATCGGTAACCAGTGGAGCCTCAGCAGTAGCGCTGTGATGAAACGGAAGGTAGCATGGCTAGACCATTGTGATTCGGCAAGGGGGGGGGGTAGGATTAGTACGAACGTGGGCCGCAGTTCAAAACAGGTATACCATGTTCACAAATAATTGCATTTTGAAATTGATGTTTTACCTTTTTCTTCTAAAAATGGGCTTACTTTTTTTACGGCATTGGGGGATTTTTATGGACCATCCCTCCTGGTTAAAATGAGAGGGACTATCCCCCATCCCCATCCCCCATCCCCCCCAATCCCCCACCCCCCCCCTCCCCCCATCCCCCACCGGGATTAATGCCCGTACTGGAAAGACAGGTTGTATGGAGAACGCGGCGGCAGTGGTTCCGGCGGCGTATAATTCGAGGAGGCCTCCATGGGCTAATGCCTATGAATACAGTTAACGAAACAAGTGTGATCCGTAGTTGGATGTTTTAATGAACAAAACTGTTAGCTGTGCTTTTGAGAATTGTTTTTCCCTCGGTTAAAACTACGTTTTGGGGCTATGTAAAAACAACAAAATTAGCAAAGAAAACAAAAACACATTTGTAAATACATTTTTTAATGAAATATAACAGTGCATTGTTAATCAGAATGTTTATTTTCCTCATAGCCTATCGTGGATCCTAATGTCTGCTGTAAACGTTGTCGTAAGTACACCCTACTCTCAATTATATACTCGGCACTATATATTGTATGAAAACAAAATTGTATAACGTTTTTACATGTTCTTGCCTCCGTGCAAGACGTAAATAGTTTTCCTCAATTTATCGAAGGATTCATGGGTTGATTTGTAAATCATTGATTTTTGTGAAAGCATCGAAGCATGAATTGTGCATCTTTGGTGAAAGCATCAAACACTTCATGTTGTTTTTGTTGAGTGTTTTTGAAATACACTTTTGCCACTTTCAAATGTAAATATTGAAATGTAGGGTTACTCTGTGTGACTAATGTTGCTGTAAACTGATTGATTATTGGCATTTTTGTTTCGACAAAATCCACAACGGAAGCAGCGCCTCCAACAACAGCAGCCCCGACGACAGCTGTAGAAACCACAACACTCCCGCCAACCACAACGTCTCCACCCACAACAACACTACCGCCCACGACTACAGCTCAGCCCACAACTACAGCTCAGCCCACCACTACAGCTCCGCCTACTACAACACTTCCACCTACTACAACTCCTGGCGTAACCAGTAAGTAGTGACCTTTGATCCGTTAATGTGTGGTTCCGGTTTGGGGGACACAGCTTCCGGTTTGGGGGACACAGCTTCCCCGCGAAACTTGTTTGCCCCCCCCCCCCCACAAAAACAATTCAAGACTACAAGTGGGGATGATGATGAAATTCCAGAAACCCGCCGACCGTGGAAATGTCGAAGGGGGGGGGGATCAGACATTTTCTAACTCTAGCGGGCGCTGTTTATTACATGTTGCCTGTTCATTATTGCCCCTGTATACACGTACATACCCGTTTTTAGCCCCCTTTCCGACAATGCTACTGGGAATGTACGTGAAATTATGTTTCCATATTGGCTCCTGGCCTCTTCTTTTAATTTTCTTTTTTCCGTTTTTGGTCTGTTTGTTGTTTGTGGGTGTTTGTTTGTTTGTTTGGTTGTTGGTTGTTGGTTGTGGTGGTTGTTAAATCTGGCGGGTGGGGATGATCCTGGGGCCCATTCTCCGGTCCAAAAAGGGGGAATACCCCCCTCCCCCGGATCTACGCCCTTGCCGCTGGCTCGACTGCAATATATTTTTGTGTGAAATATTTCGAGGCAAAGTTTCTTTGAACTTATTAGAAATAGGAACTACGTTTGTTGAAAAAACTGGGATTATATTGGAATGATAGTTATTTCAAATGTACACGTAAAGCCAATTTGTCGAAGTGAAACATTCGCGGCGAAATATCGCAGAGGTTAAAGATCATCAATTCGTTTCGCATTTGTGTCGAGTCTGAAATGGGCAATCTGTGTTTGATTATTTGCTGTTGGTCTGACGAATTGGCTCGCTTTAAAATTCCCTTATATGTATACTAACTGGATGGACGTAAAAGGTGTTTAGATTTCTGATCAATATTGTTACTTGCGTTCTTTCTTCTTTCAGTTTGCCCAGATTATTGCCATGTCGATGATGAAATACCCTGTGAAAAAAGCCAGTTCTACAGTGGCGGCCCCTTGCCCTTCGAGGAAGAAATCAGTTGTGAACCCTTCTTCGAAATAGTTGATTCAGATTGCGAGTGTAAAGAAGGTTTCTACAAAGACGGGGCCGAATTTAAACAAGAATTTTTTTTCACCTACCAAACTTCAATGTGTATACACCCGCAAAGGCCCTGTGACTGCCGCGATGCCATAACTGGGGATTACTACAAGGCAAGTATCAGTGTGGCGCTGTGGTGCCTGGAGACCTTTTTCACCCACGTCACCAGGTCGTAAACAAGTGTAAACAATGCCACCACGTGTGGACCGACGTGGAGTGATCGCAGTACGCGTATCCTGTGGGCAGGTTAAACCACGCGCGTGCGCACCACGCTTGACTTGTTTATTTGAACAAGCACTTCATTACCATCATAACACTATGCGGTCCAGCATAGCTTGTGACATCACATGAAAAAGGTCTATCCGGCCTTCTTCCCCTACAGCTGTGGGGTCTGAATCCCGCTGTGCACCCCGCCCCCCCAAAAAAAAAACTTAGCCTTTTTCCAAGGACTGGTTGAAAATAAACCACCATAATGTATAATATTTACGGAGAAATGTTTAACCATTAACATTACATCCAATCCGCCCGTCATTTTGTAAAGTCGTATACGCATTTTGAGTTCCAAATACAGCCAACGAAATGCTCGACGAGATTCAAAATAGACCGTTGTAAGTCTCGCGCATAAAGGTCACGATTGAACTTCCGGGCACCTCCGAGCCGCCGGGTACAGGACTTTCACGTGTGGTTGATTTTGTTTTCTATAATACTTTGTTTTTACGAAGATCTGAACCATGAAACGGCCATAAATATGGATGATAAATTCAAAGTTAATTTTACAATACATGAAACATGCATGACTATCTAAATTATTGAAGAAAAGTAGAAACAAAATGTTTACCCTGAGCGTCAGGTTGCAACGTGACTGGCTCATTGTCGGGAAGAGAAAGCCCGGCCCCACAAATCCCTATACTGCATTCTCTGGCGCTGACGTGAACATACATACATATATGCGACGACCGCCTTGTACTGCACACGGTCTAAGCTTTAGAAAGACAGGCGCATGAACCAGAACAATGGCAAATGACGTATGTTGACTTTTTCGATCTCCTTTTCCCTAATTTGGTATATCGTTCACATTTTGTAAATTGAAATGAAAATAATATTTTTGTTAAAGCTTTTATCTACTTTTCAGTAAAAAGAACAGCGTCAAAACAACTTATTTCAAGAAAACTACTCGCTTTACACGTTGAAGCTCCTATTCGAGGTGCCCAGAAGTTCGGTTTCTCGTAAACTCGCGTACGTTCTCGGGGTCAAGTTACACGCTCTATTGGCGCAGTCTTGAAGTTGTACGGTAATGTTTTGCCAACAAATGATTTGAGCACCTTGTCATACTTGCGTAACTCTTTCCTCTTGCTAAACTTCTCCCCGAATGACTTGCTTTTTCCTGCCGATGTATCTGGTGGTCATCCTGGTCTGTTTTATTCGGAGAAAACGATGTCTCCGTGGTGCACGTTTACCGCGGAACTGGGCACACTAAGAAACATTGGATCGCGATGGCAAGCTTGCACGTCGCCCGTCTGGTCATGAACTTCTTGAAATGGGAAAGTGTGACTGAACTACGTGCGACTATGGGTTCCAACCGTCCGACTTCCTGGGACCACGTTTTGGGTCTCAAAAAGTCCTTTGGTCATTGATTTTCAGACAAACGGCGCATTTTCAAGGGATAGTCGTGTACATTGTTGTATTCTACTTTTTCACGATCTTTCCAACCATTACTTTTTCTTTCTTTTTTTTAGGACGAACGCGTTTTGTAACCCAATTGCCGCATTGCGCGCCTCAAAGACACAGTGTGCCCTTAAACTCCTATTAAATGTGTATTGGTTCGGCATTGTAGTACCCCCCGAAGCACGTTCCGTGCTGAAAAAAGAGTAGTATTTGAGTGGGTGCATACGATGGAGAACATATTTTTCCTCAAATAATAAGTGCCGTTTTATGTAAAAACCTACAGCTGGGACAAAGCTTCATCAAAGATGACTGCTATTTCTGCACTTGTACATTGAAACCAGCAGTGGGTTTCGAAATTGATTGCGTGTTGGACATAAACCTGCCTGACTGTGTCATTACAACAACAGGTGAGTGTACGGGGTTTGGGTAACCATTATGTAAGGACCAGTGATTACTGATTAGATAGAAATGTGTGAATGGTGTTTGTGTTGACTTTGAAGGGAAACTTTTGGCGTAGAGAAAGTCAAAGTAAATGACATGATACACCTTCAGCGCTACATAATTTCGGAAAGGTTGTATTTCTCGTGGGTCTCATCACGGACCTTCTACACAAGGATAACCAACTCACGGGACGGCATCGCACAAGCGAACCGAACGGCCGTGGTTCCATGCGCGATACGCGGTTTTACGACCCGTTGACACACGGACCTTTTATCCGAGCGCAGAGACCATAAATGTTTATTGTCCCGCTGGGACCGGGAGCAATTAAGGCTTTTTATTCTAGCGGTCCCAGTGGTACGGGCCGTTATCACGCAAGGAACCGGGATTTTTGAGAGTTGGTTATCCTTGGGTTAAAGGTCCGTGGTCTCATCAAACCCGCATTGCATTTCGTTTTGCATCTTCAAAGGCTTCATGAGGTTTCATTGCTATACCGGACTGTTTCGTTGATGTGACGATTATATATAGAGATTACATTGTCACCGTTTTCACGAAGAGACGACAGTCAATTTGCAAGAAAAGGAAGTTTCTAGATAATCGCACTTGAAGTTCCTCTTAGTTTAAAACTGCAAAAAGTATAACATTAAAACAATGTTATGCAGGAAAACCCCACACGATTCGTTGAAAGCTAAACCTTCATATAACTGCAGTAACACAGAGGTTAATTAGCAAAAACAATCAGTTAAAGATGCCCGTTCCTTCGTCAAACCCAAATCCCAGTGGACCTACTTTTTTGACCGTCTGCACAATAGGGGAAGGAGCGCGCATGCCAACGCAGCTCCGCGCGCCAATGTATCAAAGATGCCCGTTCCTTCATGAAACCGAAAATCTCCGTTGACCTATGACGCCTTTCAGTGTCCATGTTTTTGTACACGTTCGAGGGAAGGTATTTTCGCGTCTCACAAAATGTAATTACATGTCGGCCCCTGGCTTAATTAACGTAATTAAGAAATTAATGATGTTTTTCTTATGTAAGCAGCTCAGAATAATTGAGAAAATGTTGACATTCCCGTCTCTTCGCGTAAAGGCCCTGTCAGACTGTCTGCGATCATATAATGCGCTCTCACTGCGTCCTTGAAAAACTCGGGCGCTGTGCGAGCGTGAAATGTGCGACATAACGGCGTCATTACGGCGCAGAGGTGTTGCGATTGTTTTGAGCATGTTCAAAAACTTTAGCGCTCATCGGAGACCATTAAGACCCTCTGGCGCCCATCTGGCGACCTATGTAGTTCTCGCTGCGATCTAGTAGTTG
>JAULKO010012962.1:0-11701 GCA_032356045.1 Mediaster aequalis | reverse complement strand
CGTCTAAAAATATATTCGTGCCCGATTATCGACGGGTGACCCGTGACATGTTGCGTCATACTCTATTTTTAACCGTAGGCGATACCTGACCTAAGATTTATCAAGAAAGTCGTCAGGGAATATTTGGTCAGGGAACCAGACTAGTGCAAAAGAAAGCCGTAACATGACGTCATATTTGTTTACTGCCCACATCGACGACTTTTAGACAAATGGCGCCAGCGAGCTAGACGGGACTTGATAAAAACAGCTCTGAAATGTAACCTTTTTATTATTTTATGGCCGAAATAAGTGCATGTTTTTGTTGTACAAACCCTAATCTACATAAAACTACAAAATGACGCAGATTTCTCTCAGCAATCCACATCCTCTTTAAAGTGATTGGTATAATAGCTGGTGGTTTTGCAGTTTGTTCAGCAAATGCAATCGAATGACGCCAGAATAATAGTCGTCCTGTTATGTTGAAAATGTAAGATATCCTGTGAAAAGTTAGAAATCATCAAAGTAAATGGTTCAGATTTATCGCAGAAGTTGTAAATTCATCAGAACTCTCACGGCGCGTTGTAACATTATACTACCTTTGCTGACGCAACCCTTCCCAGTTGGGCCGGACAATAAACCCCAAGATATAAAATGGAGGCTAAACAAAGTGCGTGCCTTTTTATGTTAATTCCTCCTTTCCGGGGAAAAAGCCTTATCTCCGCGTATGCATCTGTCGCCAATAAACAAAAATTATGTCAGAAGTAGGATTCGAACCCACGCCTCCAATTGGAGACCAGAACACCCAGCACCACTGTAATCAGCGAAAGAATATTAACTTGAGTCTGGCGCCTTAGACCGCTCGGCCATTCTGACACGACACATACACGCCCTAGATCAATGCATCATAATGTTTGTAGGTCTGCAGCGTTTAAAAAGGAAGTTATCAGAAGCGGGATTCGAACCCACGCCTCCAAAATGGAGACCACAACACCCAGTATATTAATAGGATCAGTGTACGAACATCACATTGATTGAGTCTGGTGCCGTCTCAGACGGTTCTGCCACTGCGGAGATGTATGAAAATGGAAGTAATTTCTCATCATCAAACCCACACATTACAATCAGCGATGGAGTACTGCGTTGAGTCTGGCACCTGCAGCCCCCGCGGCAGCTGTTCTTGCACCATTGGAAGCATCTCGGCAAAACATACTCAAAACTCATTGGGGCTGATTTCAGATTGAAATATTTACTGATGGGGAAAATGTGACATTGTGAGACCCGGGTTCGAACACGTAATAATATACCCCAACTGGAAACCAGAGCCCAGTTTCGTAGGCTTGCTAAGCACACGATATTCTGCAAACGGAACATCCGTTAATTTCAAAGGGACCATATTCGTTCTAAGCACAGGAAAGACTCGCTAAGTTGAGGAGCAAAATCTGCTTAGCATTGTGACGCAACAGCACAAATCTCCATGCACGTGCATGCATGAGAACTACTTGGCCGTGGAAAGTTAGCATTTTTTTCTACTATAGTTAGCGCAACTTTTCTGCGAACCGTTAAAAAACCCTATGAAATCGGGCTCTGAACACCCTACATGTCAACTTTTTTCCACCAGTCGATGGGCAGCGTGAACGATTTCAGAGCATGTGTCCTTCCAAATCACTTCTTCAGTGAGAAAAACAAAGTATTCGAACACACCAATAATATCAATTTTAAAACCATCACGAGCAATCCATTGATGGTTTCAACTGATGTTGTCGTATCGTGTCCTGAACTCATCATCACCAGTCAGGATATCTGAAAGAAATGAAAGTCGAAATTGTATTTGTTTGTTTTATCTAGCCAATAATACAATTTTTTCCCCCGCCGAAAGTACATTCGCCTCGACAGCCGTTTACCGAGATGCGTGTATAAGTTTGTACCGCCGAATGATGCATCCTTTTTCATACTCCGAGGGGATTTTGGATCTCGGCAAATACCAAGTGATGTCAGTCATCTGGCCGGCCTTGGGCTCTAATCCCCGGTGGGCATTACCCTGCCGTCATCCCCAAACTATCAGAGATGACCGTACGATTACCTATGGCAACGAAAGGAGGAGGCATAAAGAATACGATTATTATTTTTTTCGCAAACGTCATAGTTCCCCTCAGTTGTCATTGTACGTAAACCGTTCCTGGCAAGTAATGATACACCACTTGTACTAATCCCCCTCTCGTTAGGCGAGATGGTGCGATTTGAAACCAATTTGTCAATACTGCGAAGATATACAGGGCTCTACATGATAACGCGCGGTGATGTTGCTGGATGGGCAATAAATCTCTCGAGTGCCAACGTCGGCTACATTTTGCAATTACTGATGTTGGTGTATTTGTCGTGTTGGGTTTATATCTTGAAACACCTGCTTGTTTTCGTCGTAGGGGCTAGGGAGTGCAGCCTAATGTTACTGGCGATCGTGAACCCAACATGGAAGTTGATGAACTCACGGACGTGATGAACTCATCATGCGAGTGGGAATTACTAGAGTAATGAACCACGGATAGGAACACTTTGATAGAGGGCGCTTACTGCAGAGCTGCATCAAGGAACAAGTTCGATCAACGACTAGCTACTGTCGACAATTGTTGGACTATCAAACCTTGCCCGAACCTTGACTAGTCAACCACGTCTAGTCGACTATCTGGAACCAACCTACAGGGCATGGTCGCGCTGGTTATCAATAGTAACTGTTGTCGTGCAAAACTGTGACACTGGGGACCAGTGACACAACAGTTTGATTACCATTCGCGCTTGGACGTTATGCATTACTGCGCAGGCGTAAGGACGTCACGAATCAACCACTGGTCAACCAATAGACCTTGATTGAACTTGCTCAAAGTGACGTCATCCAAGTTCTAAGCCGTGTAGAATGTACACTGTAGAAAGAGCTACGAACATTAACTGCAAATCTTGAGCCGAAGGTGCTAATCATGCATTACTAATGCTGCCATGTTTGGTCCTTTTGAACTTTTGTCGCAAATTTCTCTGCGTACGTCAATGTGTGTGTGTTGTGTTATATAATAGAGTTGCGACATGAATGAATTATGGCGTTTCTGACCATGCAGTGCACACACAGAAAAGATTAGTCAGTGCATGAAATGACCAGGGGTGTCGTAACTCGAAAGGTTGCAGCCCACTAAAGAAACTGCTCTACACCAGCGATAAATGCCCCAAGTTAAAAAAAAAAATCGGGACAAATACTCACAATTCTCCAAGCTTAAGTTGCACATCAAATCAAAGCTTGATTAACTATTTTTCACTCTCTGCTTATTTGTTTTTTTGGGGGGGGGGGGTTGTGAGGTTTTTTTTTTGGGGGGGGGGGTATTCTGATGGCTTTGGGTAATCTTCCCCTCCGAAGATGACCACCCCTAAAAGTAGTTCCGAAGCCCAAATTGCGAAGTCTCCAGTTGGATAAATTGTCCTTCTCAGGGTCCAGTTTCATCCAACTTGCGCAGAAATAGATGGTCGCAGTCCCGTTTGTCTAGAGCTGTGATCCTTCGTCTTTACAATCCCTCAACTGCGTGGCTCTCAAAACTTTATTTGTTCGACTACCCAAGTTTTGTGTCTCGAGTATGCGTCCGAGTCGCTGGATTTTTTCAGGCTACATTCGGATTCGAGGTCCGAGTCCAACGACCCGAGACCACAACACTGCATACACAGTTCACTAAAAAATTAGTCATTGTCCAAATTGGCAGGATGTAACTTGTTATTACAACAAGATAGAATGTCATCCTGACAAGACAATACGCTATCTAATAGTTTGTCAGAGTGACAATTGTCAAAATTATGTATGGGCGTAAATCCCGCGGGGATGATGAGGGCTTTCGTCCGGGGGGGGGGTGGCCCGTAGGATCGAACAGCGCCTAACTTCCCGATAATCCTAACCACACGGTGAAATTGTGTTCGAGTACCACTTCTGATACGTTTTGTTTTTTGTTGGTTTTTTCTTGAATATTTCAAAATGGAACTTGCATTTACTGTGTCAGAATGGCCGAGCGGTCTAAGGCGTCATACTCAAGGTGCTAATTCCTTTGCTGATTACAGCGATGCTTGGTTTTCTGGTCTCCGTATGGAGGCGTGGGTTCGAATCCCACTTCTGACATTTTATTTTAAACACTTCAGACCCGACGTCAACATGATGCATAATTGCTGTAACCTCCATGACATATGTATCGTGTCAGAATGACCGAGCGGTCTAAGGCGCCAGACTCAAGGTGCTATTTCCTTCACTGGTTACGGTGATGTTGGGTGTTCTGGTCTGCATATGGAGGCGTGGGTTCGAATTCCAGACCTGACGTCAACATGATGCATAATTGCTCCAAACTCCGCATTAAACGCATCATGTCAGAATGGCCGAGCAGTCTGAGACGCCGGACCCAAGGTGGTAATTCCTTCGCTGATTACAGTGATGCTGGGTTTTTCTGGTCTACATAATTATGGAGGCGTGGGCTCGAATCCCATTTCTGACAGGTTTTTTTGTTGAAACACTTCAGACCTGACGTCAACATGATGCACATGCTGTAAACTCCGCGACAAACGTGTCGTGTTAGAATGGCCGAGCAAAGGCGCCAGACTCAAGGTGCTAATTCCTTCGCCGATTACAGTGATGCTGATTGTTCTGGTCATGTGGAGGTGTGGGTTCGAATCTCACTTCTGACAATATCTTTTTAATTTTCTAAATGCTCGAACCTCGAAATTATAGAAATACATTGCTTTAAACTGTACATATGCAGAGTTCGTGGGTGCCTTTGTCAGAATGACCGAGGCGCCCGACACAATGGGACCAACGTTCACTTATCACATGATATGTTGGGTGTTCTGGTCGGAATTTGGAGGCGTTGGTTCGAATCCCACTTCTGACACCTTTTTTCTTCATAAATCCTTCATATGGGAAAACTACCGTTGTGTACATGTCTTGAACTGTCCTGTCAGAGTGGCAGCATAAGGTGCCAGACTCAAGGTAATAAACTTTCAGTGATGGTGCTATAGGCCTGGTTTCCATTGTCAGGGAGGCGTGCGTAAATTTTTTGTCAAACTGTTCACATCCTGATTTCCCAACCTCATCCCCATGGTGTTCGAGCAATACGCATCCAGCAGCTCTCTCACCCTGGTATTG
Organism: Mediaster aequalis; assembly: GCA_032356045.1. Lineage (NCBI taxonomy): Eukaryota > Metazoa > Echinodermata > Asteroidea > Valvatida > Goniasteridae > Mediaster > Mediaster aequalis. The sequence continues at coordinate 6,567 of JAULKO010012962.1, read as the reverse complement.
AATCATTAATTTTGCATATCAAAAAAATATATATATTATAATTAGGTGTATTGCAGATTCGGTGTGAGTATAGTCTGGTACTGCAAGATAGTGTTTGCTAAAGAGGCTACAGGGTACCAAACTATAGGCTATCCATGCACAGCAGGTACATCGCCGTAATTTTCCAGGCTGGTGCATGAAGCTCACACTAAATGCACGTCCGTTCAGGTATAGGGCTCCACACTTACGAAAATGGTGGCCAGTGGGACGTTTAAAAAAGTGAAAATGACAAATTTTGATGATTTAGGTTTGGTGATAGAACCATCTTGGAAATTTTTTTAAAGATTATTTTTTGGTCTGGTTTTCTGATGTACAGTTCTTGTAAAATTCCATTTACTGAATCGTTACTTCCTCTTACTACGAATAATCATGTTGTTATTGTGTAACCAATCAGAATTAGGCGGAGTACTTTACCATCACGGGTCTATTATTGAGGACGAGGATAAAAGTAGACCCTGGAGACGAAATTGACTGGTATCCGTATCTGTGTATATTTATATACAGTCGGCAAAGCAACCAGTGAAGTATCACGCGTGGGACAGCGTCCACTTATAACACATGTACTTGGTTTGTTTTTGTCTCCTTTTTCATAAATAGTTTTATGAATTTTCTTCATGGAATGAAGCGATGGTGCACATTATTTCTGAGCATTTTGGGACCCGAAAGTCGCTCTATTTAGTTATCGAATGGAGGGGCCATTTTTCAAACTGGAGACTGTTAGGGGTGATCATCTTTGGATGGAAATATCACCAAAAAGTCATCACATTACCCTACAATATTGACTAGAAGGTGAACGACGGCCAATCGGTCTTTAACTTGATGCGTGGAACTGTTTACGCCTTTCAGAGTTGTGAGTATTTTTAGCCGATTTTTGGAATATTTTACTAGTGGTGTCTATGGCCATTCCCTTACTATGTCTGCAACCATCGGCCAGGCCTCCAGAGCTGTCGTCCTGGCAGTGATGGTATCATGTTGTGCCTGCCCCGGCCAAGCCCAAGCAAACAGGTTGCGAGTATAGTGCAGCTGCGAAAGTTTGGGCGGTTGCACGCCGCGCGATGTGAACAAACCCAGTTGGACCTTCGCGGTCATCAATTTGGTGGAAGAAAGAAGAGATCTTTCTGTAAAAGCGCCTTTATAGGATTGGTCTGGTTGGATTCGGTTAGTTTTGATTTGATCGCATTACATTTGATTTACTGGTGTCCTTATTTGGAGTTTGCGTACATTTTTCTTTGTCCCGGTTCGACATCCGAAGAACTGTCTTTGTTCAATTTTCAAACACAACAGAATGTTTCCAGAAGTCCTCTGCAGAGTTATAGGTAGTTACTCCCCCATAAGGTAAGAAATTCTTGATGTACTTGATTCTCAAAACTTGCTCGTTTCAAAAGTTAAGGTCCATCCCATTTTGCAGCTTGGAGGACTGTGTCACCTTCATAGTTACGTCCACTTGATCAGACCCTAGAACCTGAGCATGGTGGCGAAAAGGGCGGGGCACATAAACAGGATGACACGTGGAGGAGACACATGCTCGTTTTAGCGTGTTTGGTTTCAAAGAGGTGAACCCCATCCTCCATTGCCGGAACCACCACTACACTCCTCTGCACATATCGTTCAACCGATAAGGTCAAACAAAATAAGTCGTCGCCCGGGATCTCAACTTACTCAAGAGCGAAGGAGGGAAGCTACGACCCCCCCCCCCCTCCCCGGGCCCCCTCCCCTGCACTTGACCCGTAAACAGTCCCCGTGTTTTGTCTTTCAAGGTGGCGGTTATAACCCTCCCCGGTGCGCCCGCCGACCTCCTCGCTCGCGCACCATACCACCCATCCACAAATTTAAGAGAATGTTTGGGGGTTTTTTTTCGTGTACCTTTCTCAAGAAGAGAGTGGTATAGACTGCACGCTCAAGGTGTGAACGGGCGGTGTAATCGATCCGGCGGCGTTACAGCAGGCTGCCACCCCCAGCTCGTGAGCTCACGCCGCGCGCCGGGCCGAGTTGATGTTGTGGCCCAATCACTAAAATTATCATGCTCCGGTCTTGGTTTTTTGCAAGGGTCCGCGGTTAATTTCCAATCGATGTTTTCCAGTCTGAGGCAATCGGCGCTCGGCTGTACTCTGATTTAATTCATCATGGTTAATCTACATTTTTGGTCAAATTAAGTAATGGCCAGTACCGAGGTACGGTTCTAGATCGGGGCCAATACAACAAAAATTAAAAAAACAAAATACAAAAAAATTAAAGTTTAAAGGTAAAGTTTTTTCAAAATTTTGAAATTTTGAAATTTGGGAAATGTTTGCGGATTTTACACAAAACCTCTTACATTATCGCCAACATTTCCTTTTTCTAATAAAAAAAAGCACAAATTTAATTTCCTTTCAAACAAAGGGCAGAATTTGGGGTGAGAACTTAATAAGTACTCGGCCCAGGAAGAAACAAAGGGGCGGGCTTCGGCGTCCACCTCAACATTCCTGAAAATCGCGTGGACTTTTTACCCTTCCTCCTCGATTTGCCCAGAGTAAATCTGGGCAATTGGTGGTTCCTCATTAATGGTAGAAGAAATGGAAACATAATGTAAATTTGTGATTTCATTTTTTCAAGTTCCCCAAACCCGTCACCGTTCAATATCATTTTAATCCAGGAAAATTCTCTCCGCCTGATCTTTTTTTTTCTACAGCCGTACTCTCCCCCTTCTCTAATACCGATATTTTATTGGTCGTGCGGGCTGCGTGCGTCACGTCACCCAGCGTGGCCTGTTCTTGGGAGGTGGGCCCAGGGAATTTTAATGTGATTACATGCGTGAGTGACCTTTTCAACACCTTTCGCGGCCGAGAATATTCCATGATGGGGACTAACAAATGCTGTGTTTTGTGCGGCACACGGAGTGCCAAAAGACCCATTAGAAAGAAAACGCCGCTGCGTACAGCTACCGCGGCCCGTGTTGACACACTTTTCAGTGCTGCTCCGGTCGCAAGCAAACACGAAAAACTCACCCGCCTCTTTCCGAATAGTAGGCCAACCGCACGCAGTGGCTTAATCACGGCGGTAACGCAAGGACACGAAAGAAGGTGAATTTATAATTTGCATGTATGTGAGTGTGCGTGTACGGTCGCACACTGACTGATGTCCGGACCCATGCGAGAAGATACGGGAGATCAAAAGGAACTCATTGCCTCATCGAGAGCTAGAGAGGCACACCGCGGCCCAGTCCTCTAGATCCGTCCTGTTGCGATCGTCTGAGCCGTGGTCTGATCCATCGTGAACCGGGAGTTCGGTTCCGGACCGAACACCACCAGTCTTAAAACCCGGACTATAGTGCCGAGGATCGGACCAGGGACGTCCCCGTCGCGTCAGTGCTCCGACCAGCGGATTTATCACTCGGCAATTAGGTTGAAGATGGGACTCGGGTGTCCGAACCTTTTTTACTGTTTTCTCGCCAAGGAGAGAAAAAGGACTGAGACGATCTTAGTCTCGTAACTACGGAACGGCTTGGCTTCTCCGCCGTGCGGGGAGTCTCATTCCCGACACCTTCGCGCCGCTTGCCGGACGTTCAGCAGGCCGTGATCAGCTGTCTTGCGTACGGCGTACACGCTCTATTACGCTCGGTCTGCAATCTCGTCAGTATAAAACAGCGCAAATAGCCCGGTCCTTCCGAGGTAAGCTGCACTTCTTTGACACTACAGTTCCATTAGCCAGTGTGTATTTCTTATACGGAAACTGGGGAAATCTAATTCAATCATTTTTTTTTTATTCCGCGGGCGATTGAATCATGGATTCATGATTGAATTGAGCGTGCATACCGCAAAAAAATGAGTTAACAGGGCTTTGTGTGGGGGCCCTGCTCTGCATGCGTTATGCATGCAGCGTTTAATCGCCTCTTGACTTTTTCAGAGAGAAAAATTGCTTTCGATTCTTAAAATACAATCTGATTTTCACAATAATAATTGATGATAATAATCATGGAAGTAAAACAGTTTCACTGAGAAAATGGGTGCTAACTGATTTTCATGTACACGTTTGAACTGTGAAAGCTTCCATACAGGCGTTGTGCGGCATGAAATTTTAAACGAAGACCTATAGAGAAAAAAAACCTACGAATTCGCCTTGGGTTACGCGTATGTCACCAGAGCGTCCTTGGTACGAGATATAACCTCATTCACTAACAAAGGACCGGTTCGTTTTACAAGATTCGCGCTGCCTCTGCAAGATATCCTTCGCTCAATTTTGTTCCCAACTAAATGAAATTCGAGCTAGCCCAGAACGATGAAGTTATTTTTCTCGGAAATAATTCCATATCTCACCGCCACCTCCGACCTCGTGTACGAAGCATATATGGGTTATGACAGAAAACGTCTAGGTATTTTCAGAGAATAACTTGAAATGTTCTCACTCCTAAATTAGTGTTCTGTTGTTCATCAGATTCTTGGTACTTGTCAAGTCATATACCGACCCAAGCCTGCCAAAATCAAACACCACGTTCTGTTGTATTTTGTTTGATTCAGGACTGCAGAGCCTTAATAGACTTGATGCCCTGATTTTGTCCAAGTAGAAAGAATGTGCCATTGGTTTACTACACAGTGCTGAATTGTTGCTGATTCGGGAAGGTTCCTAGACGAAACGTCTTGGGGGTTAGGGTTAAGAAAAACATTCTCTTGACATCGAATGTATAGTTTTACGGTCATTCGGAAATTTCTCTCGACGAGTTTCTCGACTCCCCTCCATCCACCACCTGTAATGGAAATCTTGTGACCTTCGAAAGGTAACCGGGTTTCGAGAAAACCTGACAATTATTGATGAACTAGTAATAGGCATAATAGCATGGTTCACTGGGCCAATTTTGTAGTTGGCTTAACCGCTCACAGCACGCGGAAATACCGTTTGGGGTGTTATTACTCGATGTTTGACATCGTGTGTAATGACGATTATTTCCCAATGACATTTTAGGTGCGCATTGTTGTATAGAAAATGATTCTGTTTAAAATGGTTAAAAAGATATTAAATACACTGAATGTATTGCCCATGCGATGTACAGACATTGCCTTTGGATGTGTTTCTGATAGTAGTAATGTATGGTTTTACCGGTCAGAAAATGTTTTTACTGAAAAGAAAATGAATAAAAAAATTAAAAGTTGACTCATGTTATCAGAATTGTTTCCATTCGAAAAGTTGTGTCGAGTGTATTTGATGCACCGGTGTGTAATAATGAAAGGCGAGCATAAAGGCGAGTTCTTACAGTAAGTAATTCATGAATTTGAAATAAACCAGCTGCCTCATCTGAAATTACGTTGATTAAAAATTCCCAGTGTGAACTGCCGATTTCCATTCGGCTTAATTCTGTTTTGCGTTCAACCCACCGCTCACGAGCAGCGAAGCCACTGCCCGGCCCCTTGTTTGTCTTGCGCGTGTACCGCGTTGGGCCCGAGGCGCGAAGCCGGTCGAGTCGGCCGGATTAGACGGTGAGAAACAGCTCGCTCACACGTCGAACGGTCCTCGCGAAAAACCGTTATGCCTCCTTGTCATTAATTAAAGAAATGCAATTCATTTACGTCGCGGGCATTAAAAGATGTATGCTGTGAAATTAAAACTCTATACTCCAGGGAACTTCGGGGATGCAAAAATAAAGTACACACATTTTGACTATTACACTACAGATGACGGCCTCTTCTGCCTGAGCTCAATCTACCGGAACATTAAAGGGGACAGTGTCCTGAAATCCCAGACAATTTTGGCTTTCTGAATTATTTTGTGCTTTATCTGTTTTTCCAAATCAAATAAACAACCAGAATGCGTTACGATCACGGAGAAAACAAACTAATTAGCTTTTGGTCCTGGACGCATTTCCAGCTGTAAATCCTAACGCTTATTGTCCAGCAGAGTCGGCGGATCATGCTTGTATTTAACGGACGGCGACATCATTCTCATGACAGTTTTACTGCCCCAGCCTTATACTCTCTCAGCAGTAACTCTGAATATTAGCTGACCAAAATAGACTTATTTAATAAACAAGGTGAAGAAAGTATACTTTGGAAATTCAACTGTCGTTCATGTATGGGGTGTATCAATGGTGACTTCAAAGGGTACCGTTCCTTGGATGCGCCCAACTGGGCTACAAAAAGCGCTTACCTTAACATTGTTACACACGACCCAACCCTGTTTTTCTGATATTCTTGACGAGAAGACTTTCGCCGAGCGTCAAACATTTGACCCTCGAAAGTCATGGGTATAGACGTAGTTCAGACGCTGATTCAACATGTACTTTAGAAAGTCATGGCGTTGTCCATGCATGGTCGCCCAAAGGCTGGTTTATAGTCGGTCGGCGATGGTCGCCGCGACTGAAAATTGACGCGCGATCCTCTCACGCATTATAGAACGTAAAGTTATTGTTTAAAAGTTCTATATCTCCCCGCGTGAAAGGATCGCGCGTCAATTCTATGTCGCGGCGACCATCGCCGACCGACTATAAACCAGCCTTAAGAATTGATATGGTGATAAAAACATTAGTTTCATTCGGCTATCCGTCCAAACATGGTTCGCGGG
>JAULKO010012745.1:1328-11701 GCA_032356045.1 Mediaster aequalis | reverse complement strand
GTAACACCGGAAGTAAAGGTCAAGCTAGGTCTACCAGATCACAAAATATGAACATAGTATCTCATTCAGTTCGAAAGTTATTGTTCAAAACATACCTTTAACTTTTGATCTTAAATCGCTAGTGATTTGATATCTGATGACGTCATAGTAACATCATAAAGATATTGCACATGTCAACATCAAGGTTTATGTTCCTACTAGGTTTCATGTTTATCTATTAACTGTTTCGAAGAAATTGGGTTAGGTTTGATTTCACGTTTCTCTTCACATTTAAAATTTACCTAATTTGACCTTCCGGTAACACCGGAAGTAAAGGTCGGACGACGAAAAATGTTGCCCAAGTCTAGATCTATCAGATCCCAAATCATAAACATCATAGATGAATTAGTTCATGAGATACATTTGAAATAATGTTGTCATTTTTTAAACTTAAATGGCTTGTAATTTGATACAGGGTGATATCATCACGACGTCACACTTGTATGCATATCTTGAGATCAGGGTTGATGTTCATGCCAAGTTTCAAGTTGACACGTTGTACCATGTGGAAGAAAAGCTGTGAAGAATTATTGTCTGGGAAAAAAGAACAAAGAAAACCCCGTACAGAAGCAATAGGTGATCGGGATCAGCCTGATCACCTAATAATGGGTTGGTCCACCCTCTCGTTCAATTACTTCTCGGCACCGTCTGCGAATACTGTTTGTCAAGTTCCGTCAACGTTGCTGGTCCGAATTGTTCCAACAGCGTTGCAGGATACGTTCCAGTCCTTGCAGAGTGTGGTGTCGGGCTTCACTCGTCTGTTGGCGTCTTGCTTCAAGTAAAAACCCAACATATGTTCAATCTGGTTGCAATCCGGAGACTTTGCCGGCCAATCCGTATGCTCTATTCCTTTATTCTGACTCAAGGAATTGGTTTGTTACTCGGCAACGGTGTGGGGTTGCGTTATTGCCGTCCATATAAACGAAATTGTGTAAAACGGTATTCGTTTGTCTCTTTGTAATCTGACTATAAGGTGTGATCAATTTGTTTACTGAACCTTGGAGACAATCCAAGACTTTAAGAAAATGTGCTGAGATGATCACGAACATCATATTACAATGTGTAGTGGAAGATCGTATTGCCCAAGTAATTTACAAATGCTGCTTTACGTATAAAATCGCTCATATATACAAAAGTGCAACAAAAGTATATACAAAAGTGTCATGAATTGCATCATTTCGTACATACAATCATTGTTGTGGGCCAAATAAAGAGTATGGCTGGATGCCTAAGTAATTTGTGTACTGATTAGTCGTTATTTGATTGATAGGTGCTCAGTAGGTTTGGGGTTATACCAAAAAGTCTTTAGGGAGACTTTATTTTTTGGTTGAGTATATATGCAAGTTAAACTTCGCGATCGCTGATTGGTCAGTTTACCTAGGAAATTCTGGATGAAAATAAAGAAAAAGTTCAACTAGTCATACGCCCAAGACGCTAGTGAGAGCAGGTCAGACGGAGCAGGTCAAAGCTGGTCGAAACATGTCTGTGAGGGCGTACTATTACGGACTCACAATTAGTGCCGCAATCCACGAGCGATCACTATCGTCTTGAATCAAGACTAATTACAGTTAGAGCAGTGGCGTATCAAAGTTTTTGGGAACACAGTTGAAAATGTTGCTAAAAAAGTGGTTCTTAATGCTTTTATTTTGCTCTTGAAAATTTTTTGAAAAGGGAGGGGGTGTTAGTACCGGTTGAGAAGTGGTAGCGCTTTCAATTCTTCTGTAAACAAAAATATAAAAACAAATTGCCAGAATTTCATAGGGGGAAGGAGCTCCCTTCCCCTCCCCCAACACACATCACCACCAAACGCCATTGGTTCAGAGTGGCCAAGGGTGCATTACGTTTTCGTCCCGGGGAGTTCGATCAAGGGTGATGATGTCATAACGAGCGCTTATAATAACACATACCAAATGAAGAAAGTACTATTGGCAATATATTAAAGGTATGCATAAGCGGAGTAAAGCGATTGGCAAAGAGGATAAGAAATTCATTGTCAAGAAAAGCAAAAACTCACACAGCCAAGTGGTAGCGGTTACGATGACAGCAGTGTGAAGGGACCGAGCTTTCAGTGACTTGAGCGGTCTGACAATGCCTTGGTAGCGTTCCACACTTATTGCTACCAAAACAAAGCACGTAGTCTGCACTGTGACCTGTGTTACCATGCAAGGAATAAGATGACTATTTTTTATATCGCAGCAAGTTGCTTTCAGGGTATACTTTGACTTCACAAACAAGCAAAAGAGTCTTACCTTAATCTTCGTGGGGAAGGGAATACAATCCTATTCTTCTTTGAATCGAAGGAGGGTCAGCATTAATTTTTAAGCCTTCGTAAATAATGTATTTTGGATGCTCAATTCCGGCCAAAAGGGATCCGAATTTTTTTAAAATACTATATTCAAAACAAGGTTTAAAACAAGATCAAAGCATGTGTCAGAGATTGTGAATCTATACTCTATATCCACTATTGCGGGGCATGAGCCTTCCCAAATGACAACAAGGCATATGCGTGTGGAATTTTATCCACACATCTATTTAACCTCAGATGCCGCCAAATCGAATATACTTTGCATAAACAGTCCTTCCCAGACCTTCCAAGGACTTCAGACCAGCTGTATATTCCAGACATCGACAGTGATGCCATTGAGGCCTAGCCTACAGCCCTAAGGCCGTGGGAAAGTAATTTGCAACCTGACACCACATATGCTTCATGTACACTCTGAGCCTTCCTGCTCGATAACCAGTGAAAACATTTTCAAAACCTAATGCAAACGTAATATGTCTTTCAACCAATGGCAATGAAGGAGTAACTTGCTGGAGGTGGTGTGGAACCACCTGGGGCCAATTTCATAGAGCTGCTTAAGCACAGAAATTTGCTTAAGCACAAAACAACCTTGCTTAGTAAAATCAGGTTACCAGCCAAAACTCCACGTGATTTTCATGCTTAGCAAACAGCAGCGCTAAATATCAGTCACAATCAATATACATCACATGGAGTTTTGGCTCGTAACCTGATTTACTAAGCAAGGTTTTTGTGCTTAAGCAGCTTTATGAAATTGGCCCCTTGAAGGTAAAACAATCATGATTATTCATTGTTTTTAGTCTGCGTATCCACTCGCTCCTGCCCCGCAGGGTTGTAAAAGAACTTGTTCTTTTCCACTACATATATGATGTTCTTATGTTTATTTTTATTATTATTTTTTTATAATTAATTGTTTGTTTCTTATATGTAAAGCAACTTGATCTCTGTTTTAAAAAATTATATTTTACTACTGAATTCCATTATTAACAAGACAAGTATGACCTATCTTTCAATAGGTCAGAAGTAACTTCTTTTGGATGTGATACGCTCTTTAGATACAAAATGACAACACAATGAGACAGACCCTTACATATTGCATGTAGGATGCGGTCTTGCACATGAACTTGCCGAAGAGATATTCGTGTGATGCAAAGTTTCCTGCCTCAGCGGGCGTGCCGAAAATGAGAAACAAGATGTCCGCGGTGGCGAGATTTACAATGTAGTAGTTGGTAACCGTCCGCTGACCTGCCTTTGCTATGACGTATATGACCACAGCGTTACCAACACAGCCAACGAGAAACACAGTACCTGACGGGGCAAGGCAAACGATGTTCAACGATAAACGAATGGTCAGCAAAAAGTTTATAATCAGGCAAATCAGCCGTGCGGACAATCTTTGCTCCCCCTCCCCGATGTAAGTTTCCTTCAATTGTGTTAGCCTCCTCATCAAATTTTCCCAGGTCGGATGGCTTGCCATTTTTACAGGGTATCATTTTTAGTGCGACTTCTTTAGGCCATTTCTCGAACTTCGATTAAAAAAAATGGAAGCATTTTTAATCTGTGTGCATTTTTCGCTTCTGGATCTTTCACAGATATTTGTTTTTTTAAATTGAAAACTATCAGGCATTCTCGAACAAGTCCATTTACAAAATAGGGGAGTTAAGCTGAATTCAGCGGGTGCTTCCCCCTTCCTCCCCCTCCCCTGTAGAGCCATACTAGGGGGGCTTCCACTCACGCGAACAATCGCAAACGGCGCACCCACAATGCGCGCGAAGTTTTTGCGCACATCCAATGGAAAGCTGTTCGCGAACTTTGTGCTACATTCGCGCTGTTCACGTGAGTGGAACGCATCCCAGGTGGACATTTTCATGACATTAACCAAGTTTCGGCCTTGTTCACTGGGTTAGTATTTTCTCGATTTTCTCGACTTCGTTTATTTGAATAAACGTCATTGTTTTGAGCAAAGTAGAACCAAAGGTTGGAATTGGTTTAACGTTGGTTCAAATGGCTGAAAGCAAGCAATATTTTTTTATGAAAAAAGTAATTGGACTGCTTTTTATTTTGAAGTTTTGGTTTTTATGTACAACAGACAGAAGAAAGTTGTATTCTTCAAGGATTTATCAAGCGAGGATAACGTGGGGAAGGCCAATTTGTTCTAGCTTTGGCTAAAAATTACAATGCGAATGTAGTGTCGTCTGCTAGCGAAGTACCCGATCCGATGCCAAACGCGTAAGAACGATGATGGTGGCACTATCACTCCTAAAACAAAGACTTGTTTGCTACTTTCCCTGTCATAAACAAATTTACTCACCGATATAGGCCGACAACAGAAATAAAATGTCTTAAGACAAATTTTTCGGCTGAGGCCTTTTAGTCCCCGTCATCATAAGAGGGTTTTGATTCGTTTCGGATCGTTTGTTTTTGTTTGTTTTGATTGGCTTTGGTTAGTTTGGGGTTGACTGGATGGTTGGATGGTTGGTTGGTTGGTTGGCTGGTTGGTTGGCCGGTTGGTTGGTTGGTTGGTTAGTAGGTTGGTTAGTTGGTTGGTTTGTTAGCTGGTTGGTTGTTTTCAAATCGAAGTTATTATTTCTGAAGAGGAAACGCCAGTGTTTAGTGTATAGCTGAGTTTCACACCTTCTGAAAAGATTGCATTGACATAACTGACAATGAACTTACAGAACTAGAAATAACTTTGCCCAACATTGTCGAGGGGCCAAGTTTTGCAAAGAAGGTCACCTTTTATTCCGACTCTTTACCAATAAAAACCATAAATCAAGTCGATAAAAAGTCAATGCTAATGGTAAGGAATGAAGTTATGTGACGACTGATCATAGTTACCTTAAAACTAAAAGCTGTCATTTTCTGTTCTTATACTTGAACTTACTGTTGCCAACATTACGACAAATCGAAATTCAACCCTCGCTTGCTTCATCACAATGCAAGACAATAGGATACGTTTGGTTAATGTCTGCGCCCAAGTTAGTCAAACTAGGTTCAATTATGTCCCACATGTGTACAATCTGCCCAGGTCACATAGACAAGGAGATGGAATTCATGATTTTTTTTTTCAACCGGCAAGCAACAAAGCAGGATTTGTTTTGTTAAAAATGGATTAAAATATAATTTTTCTCTTGTGGTTTATGACAAATTAAAAACATTATAGTCATTTGTTTCAAATAAATTGTTTTGAACCCCTGAAATTTGTTGTCTAAAAACTGCGCCTGGACAGGCAGCTAAGCACGCACTCTTTATTTTAATTTCGCCGTCCTCATATTGGCAATCTCTGTCATCAAACTTACCGAGAATGATAAGCATCGACCAAACGGGGTAGAGCATGGCCAGGCCACCGTCCCCAGTGGGGTGCATGGTCGAGTTCAAAGCCATGGTGTTATTGTCCACATCAGATGAGATGAGGAGACCCGATACCGTTGCGGTTGTCATCTTTCTTGGCCAAATCTGTGGATGCTACGGTAACGCCAACTGCCAAGATATGGTAATTACGAACGCGCAGGACATGCAAGGGTATAGGAGGAAGTTGATCTTTGGAAATGTTACAAATGATTACTTCTTTTAAACTCGAGACTCACCGTCCTCAATAACATCTGGTCATCTGCGTGTCGATGAGAAAAATGAGACTTTGAAGAGTGTGCCGGTTTATAAAGTATGCGAGACCATGATTTTATCCACTAAACGCTGACAGATCACGCATCCATTATTGATGGGTTGGCTGAATTTCACAAGATCCATCAATCGAGGAACGCTTCCAAGAATTCGCCGCAACTGCGCGTAGAAATTAACAGAGGATGTACATTCTGTCTGAACATGGGATGAATCTTCGTTAGCTGTAAACATGACCATACATGAAAGGTCAAGAAGACGGGGAAAAAAAACAATTGTCGGTTCATTTGGCGCAAAGCCAGCACATGCTTGAAATTGTGCTTATGGCTACAAATTAACATTGAAGACCCTGTTAACGGTGTGTACGCAATGTCTGCACTTTTTGTTATATGTTGGTTAAATCCCTGATTTTACAGTACGCTTGAGCTGCAAAGACAGCAGAATCTGCACCCAGCAACAACCTTCCGTTCTGGTCCAATTTGTATTTGTTTTTGTTTGTTTTGTTGTCTGTTTTTGCGTTTACGCTAACAGTCATAGACCACGCTCATTGGGTGACTTTTTTCTTTTGCAAGTCGTACACGAAGTCCATTCGAGGACCCTTTTTTGTGTGCTTTTACTGGTTCAAACAAATCCTGCCCAGCCCGACCAGCAAAAATAACGGGATCCGCCCCTGAAATGTGACAGAAGTTACCGAGACCATGTTGCAAGGACCGTCAGCCCCAACCCGTGGGCTTATTTCACCAACTCCCTCAACATTTCCCGCTCTCTTCGCAAACTTGTCAAAAAGGGGGAAGGTTATGGGGACATCTGGAGGTTTGATGTTTTACTGCAGTAACAATTGAAGTTATTTGTTTTTGGAATTGCATCCCCGCTTTAAAAATGCGGGTATGTTAGGGTCTCAAAAGTTGCGCATGCATGTATACTCTATGGAAAGTACATGAATACGTACTCGTACTCCTGCCCAACGAAATGTACCCCTACCTATAAAGCACTGGTACTTTGTACTCCTACTCAAGATAAAATATTCATACTCGTACTCATAACAAAATACTCCAAATAATAAAGTACACCAGTGGTAAAGAGCCATAGCCAAATCCTTTTGGAAGACTGCAGACATTTCGCAAAATATATGAGTTCATGCAAATTTCCGAAAGTAATTTTAAACCATCTTACAGAAAATTTTGGACAGTAATCTCAAATACGTAATAGACAGATTTATTCTTTTGGGGGAGGAGGATTGAACATAATGTTTATCACATAGATCCGATTGTCGGAAATTTTGAGACATTTTACAGAAATTCTGGAAAAAATTGATCTCTGAAATAGTAAGACAAATCTCGAAAAACTTTGTTTGCAAAAAAATAAATACATGTGCGTTCAAAATAAAATTGGGGGCATGTAATGCCGTGTCCACATCAAATCTGCGTTATTATTGATTTGCTTTACAAATCAGAGTAATCACAATAGGTTCTGTACTTAAAATCCTCCAGGACGGATATTCAACTTAAAACCTCTATCAACTTGATACTGCGAGATATCTGCTGATCGAAAGAAAAGTCTGAAATGGGTTTCTGAAATCCAAAACGAATTTGACTTCAGTGACTGTTCAATCAATATGTACTAAGCTCTTTCTATTTTGTAGTGTAGTAGAAGAGAAATCTTGCAGGATTCGAGTCCACACCTCAAGCATCAGAAAGTTTCAGGATCAAGAGAAAATTATTCACGGACACATGTCTCTTTAGGCTTTCAAGATGACATGAAATCCATGCACTTATCATACACCCATGCGAATAAGACCAATAACCACCAAAACAAAGTCATGAAGTCTTCATCACCGAATTCTGCGAAAGAAAATTTGCCCCTGGTGTGGAGGACAAGTTCCCCCAGTCTGTACTTCAAACTACGTCTTACTTCCCCAATGCACTACTTCTGTATTGCAAAACAGGGTCTCGCTGATTGTTTTTCTTTTTCGGGACAAAATTACTCGATCAATTTATGCACAAAACAAACATGACACCATTTGCCGTTGCCTGGAAAAATCGGAACGCGCTATATCGCCTGCAGCATGTTTGTAAAAGTAGCCTGCGTTCGCTAAAACAGGCTCATTTATACCGGACTCGTGCCGGACTCGGGGGCGGGGGGGAGTCCCCGAGTCTGAGTCCGTGAAAAACTGGACTCGATTCCGAGTCTGGACTTGAGTACTACAACACTGACTTCCTATTTGTTAAGGTGGTTAACTGATATGAAATGAAAATGGCATGCATGGAAACCAAACCATGCTAATTTCTGCGCAGTTTTCACCGTAAAGGGTTACTTCGGTGTCTTCCTACACGTCAAATTGCTACCTTCTTTTGTGGTTAATAGGGCGATGAATTTGTAAATAGAGCACTCGATGAGCGCTTCATTATTGGACTTTTTTGGTAAGAAATTGAAATTCTGATCGTGGTGTTTACGGTAAATGAGAACACATTCCATTGTTCTCCCTAAATATAGGGGAGGTTAGTCTGAAGGAGTAAAAGAGGCGGGGGAGCAAACATAATAGAGTGAGGGTAGCATTCTGTGGAGTCATTAGCATTACTTGTCGCATTTTGAGTGTGGAAAGAGGAATAAAATGCATGATTACGACGCAAAGAGAAAACCAGGCCCTCCACAAAGCTTATGGGAGAAACTGGTTTGAGTCTGACCTCCGAATGCATTATACTTAAAAATCGTTACCTGTGAAGGTTACATTGGGAAAAGTCAAAAATTCGGTGCTGTATTTCTTAAATCATTAACTAAAGTGGCTTTAAAGAAATTGAAAAGCGAGGTTCGCTTCATTTTGTTTCACCGGTTATTTTCTTTAAGTTATGTGATATCGGTCTTTGTTTTCTTTTACGAGTATATATACCGCCGATTCAGTGCATTGTAGTCAACTTGGCACAGACGAGAGATAGAAATAGTGACGATCATTATGAAGATCAATTTTGATCGATCACGGAGAAGTGCAACACTTTGAACTTTTAAAAAGTAAATCATTTTAATTTCCATTCAAATTCAAGCATACTGTAATATTTTTCCTTTACTTCACAATGAAAATCGCTGTTGTTTGTATTTGTAGCATCATTCACTAATGATTTGTCTACGTATTTTTCATTTGATTTGATCTATTTGCAATTTCCAAATAATACAATTTAAATACACGAAATAAGTAAAGGTTATTTGGCGATATGTCATTAAATAATGAAATGAACATGTCAATTAATAATGAAATAGTGCCTACATTTCTACATGCCAGGATACCACCAAACTTCATTGTGGTCACTCAAGATTATGCTCTGATATAAAACTGTAAACCGAAGATTAAAATCATTCGAAACTATTTTATATGTGCATTATACCTTAAACCTTAAACAAAAGTATAATTTCAATATACAATAAAATGTGGCGTAAACCCAACTACATCCACTTACAAGATTCAATAAAACTGCTTGCCAGTAAATTCCATAATTAAATTAAGGGTCTTTGAGCGCGAAACTCGGTTTTCCGTCTCTTCCCATCAATATATCCTAGCTGTACCTAGATGTACAACGAAAAGCTATGCCAACAACGTTTTCCCTCGTTCTGTATCTCTATGGAATTCTTTGCCTGGTCCATGCTTCCCTTCATCTTACGATATTTCCTGCTTTAAGATGAACCTCAATTCCTATTTTCTACATCTTTGATTCATTTTCTCTGTGTAGCTCCGACTGGCTTTCAGCCTTGTTCGGGGCGAACTTGCATTAAAAAAAAGATTATATTTTTGCATTGTTTGTCCACGCCTTCTGTGTTTTGTATCGGGCTAGTGCAGCTAAACCCTCCCTACGAATGAATTGGTGATTGAAAATTTCCCTTATAGTAACCGAGACCCCCCTTTTTCAGCTTGGCTGGATTTAAAAAGGCTGGATGATGTTAGGGCGTAACCGAGCCCTCCCCCGGGAGAGAGATGCTTAGACAACCGCGCCCTCCCCCAAGACTACAAAAGTATGCAACATTAATTTTAACGTGTTTGAATTATAAAAAGCGTAGCCAGGATGATGTTTAAAATATGTCAGTTATTGTTTCGATTAGTTATTGTTTTTATAATTGACACCATTATATCATTATCGCTTGAAATTTTGTACATGTTAATAAATGCATAAACAGGTTAAAAACAAATTGTACAGCAACCCGTTCATTCCTAGTACCATAGAGAACGGTAGTACGTATTGTCAGGTCATATTCCCAGTGCTCGCGATAATGAACAAAGACAATTGACAAGAGCGGTGCTTGAACCTGTAACCTCCGGACTACCGTACCGGAACTCTACCAACTGAGCTATATTGCTAAGAGCGAAAGGAGTGAACCGGCTGATGTCATTGTTTTTCAAGTAGCACGTTCATTTCTAAGTATGAATTTTCAT
>JAULKO010012637.1:0-11701 GCA_032356045.1 Mediaster aequalis | reverse complement strand
GTTCTCTTCTTTCATATGACACCATAAACATGATCAATGAATCACGCATGACCGATTACATACAATCTGAAGTGGCATTGACAGAAACCCAATTGTTCAAAATAAGTGGATGGCTGCTACATTGGGTTCATTATGGTTTTGAAAAGACAAAGTTGTTGCCTTGCATCATCCCACCGAGTGGCCGCCAAGATCACTGGACCTGACCCCGTGTGATTTCTTCTTGTGGGGATATCTAAAGAGCAAGGTCTTCACCACTCCTCGTGACATCGGAGATCTGCGTGACAGAATCATCGCAGAGGTTGAGGCCCTGCGGCAGCAGAGGGGTAAGTTGATCCGTCGTGCAACGAGGGCCACGAGAACAAGGGCACAGGCTTGTGTGGACAAGAATGGTGGAAATGTGGAAGAACATTGAACTTTGTCTTTTGGCAAGCACATAATCTGAAAAAAGTTACTGTCATGATTTGTGTTACAAATTGATTTGTGTAACTGTGTCCTTATTCCTTATTGTAACGTATGAATAACTGCCTCATTTGCCTTGAACAAATGTCAAGGTGCCATACCAAGTACAAATTGTCCCTTCTCAGTCATGCGTGACCCTTCCATAATGTTTATGGTATCATATGAAAGAAGAGAACATGAGCTTTCCAATGATGTGTACATTTTTGAAAAAATTATTCTTAATTATTGAGTAATGTACCCGAAAACTTGGGTTTCCTTTTTTTCGGGGACACCCTGTATACTGCGGTTTCTTTCTACCCACTTTTTGGCAATGATGATCGTCAAAAGCTGGATGATCTATCTGCAAGTGCAATTACCAATATGCTACAGTTTCTACTCACTGTTTTGGCATGGGTTATTGTAAAAAAAAAAAGAACAGAAAAAAGAATACGAAATTTAATTTAAACCGGATAATCCCATCATAATTCTTTGATCAATGTTTGCACGTATAGTTTTTTCTCTCGAAAGCACGCCACAGTATTAGACGCTTTTCTCTCGTCCCAAAAAGCAGTCACTCAATGATGCGTAAAAACCGGTCATCAAGATCATTTTAATAACGTGATTCGGGCGGAATGTCACGCAGTCCACACTATATTTATGCGGGTCACAACACTTTTGTTTGACTTTCGTAAGGAGAGAGGGCCAAGATTTACTGGCCGCATTAATTCTGCCATTTGTGTACGACCACCATGCTGTTGTCGCCCATGCAGGGCAATGAACACTGTCGGATTGGTGTTTTGTGTTTTGAACGATGATTGTAAGGGTGCGCACGGACTCGTACATTACTATATCCTCCGAGGACAATGCTTGTGTTTTCCTTTGTCCCTGTACTTTAACTTTCTCCCATAGACTAAGCACACGTTTGTACGTGCGAGGACCGTTTTGAACAAAAGACAGTCCGTGCGAGGACTGAAAGGATCTTTTCTTTTCACTTTCACTGTCTGTCCTCGGAGGTTATGTAGTGTAAGAACACTGTAGTTGACCCGTATTAAAGAGGATGTGAGAAATCTGCGTCATTTTGTAGTTTTATGTAGATTAAGATATATTACGATAAAGCAGGCAATTCTTTCTGCCATGATAATAAAAAAGTTACTTTTCAGAGCTGTTTTTATCAAGTCCCGTCTAGTGCGCTTGTGTCATTTGTCTAAAAGTCGTCGCTGGGGGCAGCAAACAAATTGTAAAAAATATGACGTCAAGTTACGGCTTCTCCTTTTGTACCTAGCACTAGTCACAATAATATGACGTCATATTTATTTGCTGTCCCCGTCGACGACATTTAGATAAGCGGCACCAGCGCGATAGACGGGACATGATAAACCGTGATAAAAACAGCTCTCAAAAGTAACTTTTTGATTATTTCATGGCAGAAATAATTGCCTGTTTTATTTTAATATACCTTAATCTACATAAAACTACAAAATGACGCAGAATTCTCTCAGCAATCAACATCCTTTTTAAAACCCTAAATAGAAACAGCACATTCATTTGAAACTACGAATATTCATCTAATTCACCTTCTATTGAAAAGGTATTCTTGATTTTTAATGCATGTCGTATTGGGGCCAAATTGGGGGCTAT
Organism: Mediaster aequalis; assembly: GCA_032356045.1. Taxonomy (NCBI): domain Eukaryota; kingdom Metazoa; phylum Echinodermata; class Asteroidea; order Valvatida; family Goniasteridae; genus Mediaster; species Mediaster aequalis. The sequence continues at coordinate 9,625 of JAULKO010012637.1, read as the reverse complement.
ATTGCAGGTAATCGATTCCCAGCCAAGATTTGTTTAAAAATATTTTTACTGAAAAATAGCCACATTGTGCTCGTACTCTTTAAAAATGCCAAAATTAACATTCGTAGTTAAAAATTTACGTTTTTAATATTTCTTCTGAAATCGAGCCGGTTTGAGAAGACTAATCGAATAATTTTGTATTTTTTTAATGCTTTCTTTACTCAGTCACATACATTGTCTAAATCCTTGAAAATCTTGCAAAATGTATAAAATGGTTAATGTTTAAAACAAAATTGGACAGTGGAAGAATTACGGAAGACTAAAGATGTCGCACATCATGCACGCATATAGGCCTAATTTCCATTCATGATCTCGGAATACATGTGTAATCCTTTGCATAGGAGGTTATCCTTAGTAGAAAATGTATCATCTTTAACACTGTGCCTCTAGTCACTTTGAAGGACACTGATAAGCGCTGTGTGCCAACAGTAAATTGATCAAAATACAGGTTCGCCAGACTTTAAGTGACACCAGGCGGAAGCGCGCAGGGATCAAACACATATTTGCAAGGTGGCCGCAGATAAAGGTCGTACGTAGCGTGACTTAGTGAAACTTCTTAGGGAATTTGGTTGGATTTGTAGCTTGGCGACAGACATATGAATAGATCTGACACGCAGATGCTATAATCAGCTTGGGGATTTAGTGTGATGTGTGCCCAGAAGCTATGCGTGTATAGAGCTGGTAAATCACTGGACGAGGGAGTGTGCCGTACTTCGATGGCTGAATCCAGAAGCCGACCTTCGATATTCTTGATGTTGGCATATGGAGACAAGTTTCAAAAGTTGCTTTTAGACCACGTAAATGACCTTTGAACCTTCTGGCGTCAAACGCATGTGTTCCCATCCAAACAACCTTAGTTCGACGTTAACAGACACTGGCATATGGTCGGATGATTGGGAATAATCAAGGTAAAACCGGAAGGGGAATTGGCACTGGATATACTGGGGAAAGGCCACACAATTTTTACTGGGAAGCTTTCTGAAGTGGCTTACAGAGCGTGCAAGTTGACCCCGAGAACGTTCGAGCCTTTAGGAGAAAACTGAACTTCCGGGCACGTTGACTAGGGATTCATCGTGTAGTGGCGATCAGTTTTCTTTAAACAATTTGTTTTGACGCTTTTTGTTTACTGAAAGGTGGATGGAATGGTTAACAAAAATATAATTTTTCATTTGATAAAATATGAACGATGTATGAAAAGGAGAGGAAAAATTATGACCTTCCGATTTCGTCTTTTTTAAGCCTCGACTACATGCTGTACAAAGCGGTCGTCAGCGCACTACCAAGCACATGTACTGTTTTTGTACTAGACTTACTACCATGTGTTGCACTAGCCTATAGACCTTTTCCACCTACTTCATCACCAGATAGCACTAAATGTAAACAATTCACCACGTGGGGACCGCCGTGGGATGATCGTATAGCTAGGACCCATAACTATATCCCATGGGCAGGTTAAACCCCGTGCGAGTGCACACACTCCTACATTACTATATCCTCCGAGGACAATGCTTTGTGTTTTCCTTTGTCCCTGTACTTTAACTTTCTCCCAAAGACTAAGCACACGTTCGTACGTGCGAGGACCGTTTTGAACAAAAGACAGTCCGTGCGAGGACTGAAAGGATCTTTTCTTTTCCCTTTCTCTGTCTGTCCTCAGAGGTTATGTAGTGTAAGAACACGTGCGATTGCAGCACGCTTGAATAGTTTATTTTGAATTAGCACTTCATTACCATCACAACACAATGCGGTCCAGCATGACTTGTGACATCACATGAAAAAGGTCTACAGCTGTGCCGCGTCAACGCTAAAATCCATGTGGTACGGGGATTTTTCGGGAAAGCTTTCACTCATTTTAACTACGTCATGCAAATTTATAATAGTTTTATGTCCGAGACCTTTGTAAAAACAACGTATTTGCGACTTGCAAACTCTAGTGCACTGAGCATCGAATGTCCCGGCTGATAACCAACATTTGACGGGACCTTGGTACGGAAAGGGTACTTACGTGAATAAAGAAGGCTGCAGATTACGGCCTGGGTAGGGTGGAACGATGGAATGTTATTAACGGTGGGGAAACCACAACGTTATAACGCGTAACACTGACATACAAAATGACATCTGGAGACAAATCTCTCAGAAAAAAAGTACAAAATCAAGCTTAATGTAAGCGTATGTTAAAGCACGGTTATACCGAACACAACGAAACTATGTTGGACTTAACAAATACTTTACAACTAGATAACAATAACAATACAAAAAACCAATACAATAAATATACGAAAAAGATTAAAAGTCAAACGTACACATAACATTCGCAATGCAAATTTAAGGGAAGAAATGCTAATTTACGGAGTCTTGTGACTTGGTTGCCATACAAATAAATGACATTAAATTAAGTTTTTATCCAGGAGCCGGAAGGGAATTTCCCCGATTTTTCTCATAAAAAGATATTTTTTTGCGGGTTTTCGCCCTTCCCGTAATTAGCATAAATTACAGTGTCACAAAATAGTTGTTCGTATTGTATTGTTGTTTTCTCGATTATTGTTCAATTTACGTGCGTTTCCTCTTTTAGAAAATGGTACTTTGTTGATTTTCCGTGTATTTTGATGTATCTTGTTCGAGTTTGTGTTTGTACACGATTGTGAAGTTATTTAATTTTAATATATTGTTATTATTGTACCATTTTATGAGTTTTGCAGGGCCCCAATGGAAACCAGTTCCAGTTAACTGTTTGAGCACACCCTGGGTAAATAAATGGAATAAATAAATAAATAAATAAATAAATGGAATAAATAAATAAATAAACAAAACCGAACAAAGCAACTTAGCCGAGGACTATACATGGTCAGAGCAAACCTCAACATGGAATCATCTCATATCATTGGACGTAATGAAAATAAGACGCCGTAATTCAACAAGGTGAGAATTAACTGATAATTATAAAAGGCCTACAACATGTCTCGCGTTTTTGAAATAATCTGCGTCTCCGAATTAATGAAATGTTTGTATTGACCGCGCTTGAAATGTGTGTCCCAACCCAACCAAATGAGTCACAGGTCGCCAGAGCTACTTTTGAGCTACAGGTCTTTTAACATGAGATATACACAATATAAATCAATAGGAACTGTCAAGATTTCCATCCACGTAATGTCCATATGGCATCAGGATGTAAAACCATGGAGGAATATTCCTCCATGGTAAAACTGAGTGATATATCAAAATGAAGAGCCAAGCATACCCTCTCTAATGCAAGCAAAAAAGTAACAACTCTAAAGATGTCCTCAAGACTCATTTCGTAGGATCCGGTCACATATGGACATTCAAAGAGTTTTTCACAAGCTCGAAACCCAACATTTTCTCGATTGATGACGCAAATTAAGTCACGGCAAACCCTATATATGTTCGCGCACACAGTACCAAACATTTAAACAAAATCACCCCCCCCCAAAAAAAACCCACCAAATCTCTGGCACCAAACACACATAACCAATTGGTTGGGACCATTACTATTGATGTTGGCTCTCAGGGCTCGGGTTTTATAATTGATCAGGTGCCACATCGAGCAAAGGCAAGTACTCGGTCGGTTTCATTTAAATTTGTTTTGCGACCCACAGTCGGGAGATGATTGCCGACAACAGCGCTACTCTTTGCAGTGGCAACAGCGACGAGTAGGGCTACTGTCGCTTATTAAACACTCGATGTGCTCCCATGCGTATTAAGCCGCTCAAATTCAGCAACAGAGCCCGATCCCATATATCGAACTGGAGAATATAGTCCAACATCATCCTTGTTTGCTTTGACAATCCACCTATTTGCCTTCCTCCGATACCGCTGGATGGATTCAGGTTTTTTTTTCTTGCAGGCGCACGTCGAAATTAATTTCTGAAAATGCCGTACATTATATCGAGCGGAAGAAACTCGGGATGGAAATAAGGGATAGATGGAACTTATCAAGCATGGATGGGCAGACGCGATCAGGCAAGATGATGAACTATTTTGTGGTCACTTGAATGACCCTTTCCGCTGCGTCGGGCAATTGCGGCGACGGAATGGACAAGATAATATCCACGTCCGGTATTCTCTTTCTCCTCATTTTGGCGCCCTTTCAGAATCAGTTCGCACGGCTGGACTTGATGGAGGCGATTGTGGGCACACTATAGACCGCGAGGCAACCGTTGCGTCGCGCGGCAGACAAGTTGTCATGTAATCAGTGACTTTTCTTACGCGAGGAAGAGAAAAGAAGCCTAACAAATTCTTAGATTGCACCTTTATGACTGGATGGACGAAAAAACAAACAAACTGCCCTGAGCTTTAAATTCATCTTGAAGCACCTGTCACATTTCTGCATGTTCAAAATTGAGAAATTAAAATACGGGCCAATACACACTGGCTATAACACTCACAGGTATGTGTGAACGTGTTTAGCTGTAGTAGGGTTTGCTTTGGGGCAGGTGTTAAACGGTTCTTGGGTAGAAAGGATCATCTGGAATAATTGTATTCGCCGAGTACGAAATTGCTATTAGCAATTTCCTGACCTCACAATTGAACACCTAAATGAGTATAATATTGTTCCCCTCTTCCTGTTTATTTCAACCGAGACAAAACATGTCTATGACTTCTGCACCTCATGGGCATGCTTTTATCTTTCAATCGGGTACCATGGATTTGCTCATATCCACGTACGATTGAAATTGTATGAACTGGAAAAACCAAAGCCCATGTAAAGCAAAGACAGCCGTAGCACGGCACTCCCAAGGTGCGGGAAAAACGCAAGCAGGCTCGCGGGTCAACCAACGGCGCTGTAGCCCATCGCTCGCTGATCGCTCCGTACAAAGGCGGACACGCGTGACGGCAATTACTGTGGGGTTACTATGATTAAGTTCAGTTTGAAACCTAATTTTCATGATGGCTGTGGAAGTTTAGACGAGGAATTCAGCGGGGCCCCGGGGACAGGTTTAATCAATTAAGTCATTGGAGGATTGATACAAGTGTCTCCGAATCAAGTTTATTGGCCGTGCGGGTGTCGAGCTTGATTATATTGCGGTGCCGATGGGAAATGATGGTTCATTATCAGCCCAGTTGGAATTAGGTACCTTAAGGAATATTCACTAATAGTAAGGATGTTTGTCTGAACGAATTGCATTTTGCTTGGAGGGGGACGATCGAAAACAAGTCTGGAAAAGTTCAATCGCATCAAGGTATTTTTTTAGATGAAATGGATAACCTCGAGATGGAGCACTGATCATGAAGCTTACACTTATATATAAACAAAAACAGATAAACAGGTCCAGCTATCATTTTAATAATTGCCTCCATCAAAGTTTGTGTAAAGGTTATTTTGTTTCCATTTCGGCTTTGTTGAATTGAAGTTTATTGATGAATTTCCTACATTATTGAAAATGAACGTTCGATGAAAGTTTTACTACGTAAGCTAAGATCCGTACGGTATAATAATTTAAATTTAGGAAGTTCGAATGAGATATTTGTTTTAAAAAATGTAAACACAAATAATAATTCCTCCAATTGCTATATTAGGGCGACATTTCCATAGGAACGTGCACAAAACTTTACTTGACTATTTCTAAATAACCCTTTGACCTATGAACTTCAAACTCTGCAAATCTTCTTTTAGGACCATTTTCTACCTAATTTAGTTTGGAAACAAAAAAACGCCTCTAGGAAAGGAGAAAACTAGACTCAAAACATTAGGGCGACGCTAAAAGTGTCGCCCTAATCTAGCAGTGTCGCCCTAACCAAGCACCTTTCAGCAAAAACCGTCGCCCTAATATAGCATTTATAAAGATAATACTGCATAATATACCTGTATATTAGATATAAAAAAATAACTATAAAAGTTGTTCAATAAATTTATCTGAAATTAATCATTGTTTGAGCTTTTGCAATAAACATCATGTATGCATATCCTTAAACTGATCAGCGCATCGAGAGGACAAGGTTAAATCGTGGAAAATTTAAAAGAAGTTATCTTTCTTAATTTGTCAAATCATGTTTGTCGAATTGGTGAGACTGTCGTATTGAACTTCGACAGTATAGAAGAGTCAGAGAGAAGAAAATATTAGAGGAATGTTGATCGTGCACGCGTTAAGGTAAAGTATAGAATCCACAATTATTTGAGGTCAATTTCTAATACATGCACAATGCACAGTAGATCAACTGGACATAATGTACTAATTACATACTATACATTACATTATAGGCCTACTAACAAAATGACATGCACACAAACTTACAACGCTGCATAGGAAAATAATTACTTGACAACTGCTTCTCTGAGAAACGCCGGGGAGACGTTCAAATAAGATAATATACCTTTTTTCACCATCTTTGTCTCTTAGGGTATGGACCAAACATCCCTGACAGACTACTTTGTTCTCAAGACTAAGATTGCTCCCCAAATCAATACGGCTGGCGACCGCGGCTGGGCGGAAAATTGCGTCTTAGAATTCTGCGACAGGAGCAGGGAAGAGGGGAGGGAGGTGGACGTTTGTGTGCAGAATATCGCCCGTTGTGTAGGCGTGAAGCTCTACGATCAACTGGTATCGATTGGAACGTCTGATGAACGTATAACAGAAAGAGCGAGAGCGGGCAGACGAAACAATCGAGATGGGCCTGAATATCCCCGTATTGAGGCTTAAAGATGAATGCTCTTTACATCTCTTGGGGGAAAAGAGACAGACAGACAGTAACAAGATCTGGCGAGCATGCTCGGAATCCCCGATTTTCAATAGTCCAAAGTGGGCCACGAACCTTGAGATCCGAAATGGAACTCGCACTGGAAAGGTCTTGGGAGCTGAGAGTTCCGAGAAGATTTGGGTCTCATACCATTTATTTTGTTGGTGGGAATTTCGTTCGAATGGCGCCACCGTCTGAATAACTTGAAGTGACCATAAAGCTGGAAATCCGATCTTGGTTTCAAATGCCACATCTTGCGGGTCTCATGTTAGGACGAGGCTGAACCTAGACCTACTCGACTGGAGTGGGATCGTCATGTTGCCCCGCTGTGCCCCTCAGCTCTGACCTTTCACAGGAAATGTAATTAGCTTTAAGCTGATGGCAAATTGTGTTCCAAATCGTGCCAGAAGGTCTAATTAGACTCCATTTCACCCGGGAGATTAAAATAGTGATGGAATTAGAGACTGTATTCAAAAGTGCCTCGGGCATTATTGTAATTTGAGACAAATAATCAGCATCGATCGTTTTCCTCTTGAAGCAGAAGAAAAGTGGAATTGTACGAGATGAAGTGCAGTGGTACACCATCAGTCACTGACGTCAGGACTATCATGTGCTTAAACCCCACGGCACGAGTTGAGCCTGGTCCCCGATGAGTTCCAATGACATTGCTGGTGAGATGCTACGGGCTGAAATGTAGACATATGGAAACTTCAATTTAAACATAAACCATGAGTGATGTGCGCGTCGTCGAAGCCAATTCTAGCAATGTTGGCCCGACATGGCCTTTGGACGTGACCGCAATGTACACGGCGTTCCTAACAATCTTCATGGAACACATGATAAGATTTTACACAATAAAAACAAACAAATGTGTGTAGTATTATGTGGTACGTAAAGGAACTTGATATAACAACCAGTATCTTTATCAAACTTGGACTAAACGAGACAAAACAAAACAAAGTTTTTGCATGCCTGAACGTCAGATATGTTTGTGTTTGATTTCTTGTTTGAGAATACAGTATAAAACATCTGTGATTAGGCCTAATACATCTTAAAAGCTGTACAGGGGAAATATGCCAAATTTAGATACGGCAGCTTAAGTAAAACTCTGACACTGAGTTATACAAAGACTTCAGAATCAATTGTTAAATTCCAATCAATATCGAAATGATTCTACTTCTTTCGTGGTGTCTGACGTCTTAACTGAAACCCCGGTATCACGTACCTAGAAGCCGGCACATTCAGATTTTCAAGAGCTCTCAATTGGAATCTTCCCCCTCCCCTCCCCGGGACAAATGGCAGATTCAAAGTGTTAGATGTGATAAAATCAAAATGCTTACCAATCAGTTTGTCTTTTTCTATAAGGTATTTCAAAATGGCTAAACCGGGAAGTGGGATATGTCTTCGAAAATGTTTCTGGGCTTTGCGAATTATGTGACGATGGTAACGGGATTAATACCACCGTGTATAGGGTTTGGGATAGGGTTAAGTTAAGGGTAAGGATGAGGTTGAGGGTCATGCCATTGCATAATTGCTTGTGTTCATTAAAACAAAATTACAATTTTGTTGCAAAGCATCAAGACTTTAACTTCCGAGACCCAAAATCGAAACCGAGACTTTCACTTCCGAGACCAAGACCTATACCTCCGAGACCAAGATTTTGGAGTCCCGAGACCAAGACCAAGATCGAGACCTATATCAGTATAAATGGGATTTGTTCTAACCTGTGCGATATCCCTTGCTTTCATGTTTGTAAAAATCTTATTTCCTAATCCTTGTAAAAAAGTTTTACTTAAAAAAATGGAAATGTAAAGCTTACACGAAAGAGCAGTTAATGTGGAGAAATCACTATGACACCATATTCAGTATTAAGACAACATGTACGAGTCACGAAATGGATCTAAATACACTTTTAAAAATTTATCCTCCAGTCTCTGTTATGGTGGTGATACGTAATACAAAATAACACCCTAATAGTAACTTCAAGGTTTCTCCTATTTTGTGTAATGTAGTGTTCGACTGTTCATTCGACAGTCTAAAATATGAATATTTAAGTTCGTAGGATATTTGGAGACCGTTATTGATTATGACTAATGGGAATTCAACCTGTCTATTCTGTTACCATAATTATGCGCGTGTGCCCGGACATCACCTCCATGCGTTTCGTCGAGTAAACTGTACGTGTACTGGATAGGAAAGTGTAGGTTATCATCATTATGTACATTTCATTTTGCAACGCTTATGGCTTTGTCGAAATACGACTGAAAGAGAGAGAGGGTGAACAAGTAAAGCGCTTCCCGTTGCAATTTCTTTGGGTCTCGAGCCGGGACCACTGGTCAAGACCGGAGACCGAGACCGAGACTCTGAGGCTCGAGACCGAGATCGAGACCGAGATGAGCAAAAACGGGTCTCGAGAGGGTCTCGAGACCGAGACCAGGTCTCGAGACCTACATCACTGGTAAAGAGTCGGATTTTCGTATGACAATGGCATTGAGAAAATTCTGGCAATTCTGATTAAGATAGAAACAGTTTAACGCCAGGACTGTAATTTCTTCAGCACTTACGATCACCATCATTGGCGTACAGCGCTGGTACAGAAATTCTGCGCTTACTTCGTATCAGCAGAATCAACAGCTAAGAGAGCCCAAATTCTTTGCTAACGTTTACGCCAATGGTAAGCGCGGAATGTCCTGTTATGGTTTATGGCGAATCTTCGCTTATGGTAAGCAGAGCCATCATGGAATTGGGTTCAGTCCAGAGGACACTTGCTTACACACATTCCAAACTAAGTTAAAGGGAAATACCACCCCAGTTTTTTCAATAAAATTATGTGAAGGGTGTGATGTTTCATGGTGACTGGTATTTTATTTTTTTATGATCAGTTGTTGCAATCGTA